>JAVTVY010053436.1:0-27715 GCA_036873755.1 Hanleya hanleyi
GAGGTACGATCAGGTAGAGTGTGCTGACCAGCATGGTGGAGAAACTGGCCACAGCCCCGGCCACTCTGGCCTTGCTGAAGAACGGGGTGATGGCAAAAGAGAGTGAGATGATGGTCAGTCCATACAAGAAGAGCATAACGAAGAACAAGAAGAAGTTGCTGTTTTGGAGGAATCGACATGCTGCCGTCAGGGCAACAGCCACCAGGCAAATGATCAGTACAAATAAACCATACACAGCAGCCCAGGCTAACCTGAAATAAAGAAACATTGATCATCAGTGCTAAAATTTTCCAGTTAAGTTTTTCCTTACCACTCATAGATTAAAGTGATCGTAAACCCATAAGTAAAGTTTCCACCATTGCAAATAGTGTGGGAAAATATTTATTGTAAGTTTTTACGATTTTATGACACAGAAGCATGGTATTATATGGTGGTCTGCTGAAATCATATTTAGGTCCAGTGACGTCACACTGCCTTAATACATATATTTCAAACTTTGTATGCATTTTTCCAATGCTTGATTCAAGCTCAAGTTGTGTATACTTTGAGTTTCGACACAGACTCACTGTTCCAATGTGCATGTTTCACCAAAATTTGTGAGATGGTAACTCATAAGTGTTAAGTCAATTTGAATCTTACATTTAGTTTCCCCGATTTTGGTGAAACATGCACATTGGAACATTAGGTCTGTGTCGAAACTCAAAGTATACTCACCTTAAGCTTGAAACAAGCATTGGAAAGTACATATACACTTTTAAATAGATGTATTAAGTCAGTGTGACGTCACTGGACCTAAATATGATTGCAACAGACCACCATAGAATACCATTCTTTATTTGCAGTTTACTCAAATAAAATCGTAAAAAAATACAATAAATATTTCCCGACACTGTTTGCAATGGCCTTTCATTTGATGGAAGCTATGTCTGAGGGTTTACGATCAATTAATTATAACATTAAAATGAAATGAACTCGATTTCGTTGGATTTGTATGAAGTTATGTACATGTATGTCCCTGTAGGTACATAGAAAACTGAATGTAATTGATGAAAAATATGTTGATATGTTCGATACCATCAACAAACAATGTTTTCACGCTTAGAAATTTATTTTTGTTGAGTAATTACTGTCGTGCTGTGATACGGAAAGAATAAGGCGATGGTGTAACACTGTTAGGTTTTGTCGCTACCTGCCTTTCTCAAGAAGATCTCAAAATTTATAATATACGCAAAAAATAACAAACAACTTCGCATGGTTATCGCCTCTGAAAATTTATGTGGTTAACAAGTGGCACCCACAACAACCAGTAGTCTGATTTGAAACTGTACTTACCAAAATACAGAATCCCTCATTCCCATTATTTTCATTGTTTCCCTTGTTTTCTTTTCCTTTTCAGAAACCAAGCTCACGGTGAGAACATTGATAAGCGGTGAAAAGGCCACCACGTAATAAATAGCCGAGAGAATTTGGATGAATTGTGCGGTTGGTTCATATGTTCCCTTGGGTAACATCTCCACGTAAACTTCCGCGTTTTGAATTCTTGGAGTTTAAGAACCTAAAATGGTAAACAATTTGCGTGGTATAGTAGTACAAATAACACTACATTCTTTCTCATCCTTAATTTAAATATCAATACCATTCGCTTCCCAGACGTTCCAAACCTCCTCCCGTATTCGCCGGTGAGGCTCGGGTGATGCTTAATGGCGTTTCATATACCCCAGTTTCTAAGTCCACAGCTTGAAAGTAGTGTTGAATTTAGACCAACAAGGTACGTCCCCGTGTGTGTTGACCAACACAATTACTTGGTGTTGAGCCAGTATTAGCATTTCTCAGGGAATACTAAAATATGGTGTTGACCAACACTATTATTTGGTGTTGAACTGATCTCAAAAACATTTTAGTGTTCACATTGGTCAACACTATTTCTAAACACAACACTAAGGTGTTGATCAGTCCTTAACACAAAGAGATGTTGTGCCAACACCATATTCTGATGACTGTGTGTCACAGCTGAATCTCTTTCCTTAAAATCAGCGTTTAAGTATATTTGTATGAGGTTGTGTACTTTACAGAATACATTATGGAAGATAAGTCTCGAAATAATATTTTCATTTTGTCGTCTTTTGAATCGAATAAACCACTGGAGGTTGCCCGGCATGCAATGTATTATGGGGGGCGTCTGAATAACGAATTGTCTGGTGTCGCCTAAATGTGCTATTTATTATAAACATACATTATGTATACCCATACGCAATATCATCGCATTATGAAACTAGATAATTCAAGGTGATGGCCAACAAACTGCCTACTTTTTCCTATGTACAGTTGCCATAAATGGAATGGGTTCATTGATTTCTGGAGCAGAATTTGGATAACGGACCTGGAAATGGAACAATATGTGAGACAAGGTTATATAATGCTCTATTTACCTTTGAAATAGCCGTGCCAATTGCCAATTGTAGTGTTGAGAAGCCACTGTAGAGCCAATCATTCGCTGGACAGTTTTTCTTCGCCAAGCCATCATCTGTTTCTCTACATTTATCTGAAATAAATCAGATGTCATTGCCAATGAAATACTTGATGCAAGAGAAGTGCACCAGAGGGGGTACGTATTTCAACAAGTATAATGACGATGATAATAATATACTATGTCCGTATAAATCTATTATGATTAACATTAATGGAAACTAAAAACTTATGTGCTTGATCAGTATTTGACGACAATTGCTGGCAGATATTCATATGTTGCAAAATGAGACTAATCAAATTTGCCCTAAAAAGATGGAGCAAACTTTGTAAGCTTTACTGGAGTACGATAAAACAATGTCCTGTATAATAGCAGATCACCTAGATAACTGTAACATGCAGACATCAATGTTTGGAATTCAGGGACGGAATTGGTAACATTGAAAGTTTTGGGACAATTTTCAGAAGCATATGTATGTTATATAGATTTATGCAGATAAACCTCAACCGCTTGCTATTGGGGCTCTCGGTGGCCGAGTGGTCTAAGGCGCTTCGCTGGTGACCGCTAGCCTCACACCGCTGAACCGGCACGGGTTCGAGCCCAGCTGGTCCATGTGTGAAAGTTTGTCAGTTACTTGCCGAAGGGCGGTGGTTCTCTCCGGGTACTCCGGCTTCCTCCACCAACCAAACTGACTGTCACCATATGGGTGAAACAAACTTGAGTGTGACATTAAGCCAAATTCCCTCCCTCCCTCCGCTTGCCATTTCTCGAAATTGTCCGTAAGTTGAAGGGCTAATGGGCGATTGCTACATTGGAATGGTTGCGGATAGGACAATTTTTATTAAATGAAGGGCCAGTTACACTGTTATATGATTAATAGATTGTTCTTCAAAATCCAAAAAGGTAAAATTCAAGCGCATTTAGAAAGTTAAATTACTTAAGCTTACACGCATTAGTATAGGATCTAGCCACCTTTAATCAATTGCTATCGCTACGATGAATTAACTTAACTTATTTATCATAAATATAAGCGATGGGATGTTAACACCATACACCTTTTACCTGTTGTGGTCGGCAAAGTTATATTTTTATTGGGGACTGTCCCAAACGGCATCCGTATCGTAACGTTTGCATTATTGGACTCCAGCGACCACATGATAACTGCAGCAGACACCTTCTCGTAATTGGCAATATAGTACTCCTCCAGGGCATCCATGTCAGTGAAGTTTTTGTACTTGACTCTGGTTCCATTTTGACTTAGTATGTCAACAACCTGGTCCATTACCTGAGTCGACATGGTCTCGTTAGAGGCCATAAGCAACTCTTTGCTCCCATCTATGATGAAGTCTTTCTGCAGGAGATTGTATTTCGGGAAAAATTCGGTAGCAGGTTTGTTTTCCGGAACCACAGTCAGACGAAAAATCGCCAATATCAGGATAAAGAAGATAGGAGTGATGATTTCCTGCAATATTTCAAGAGAAACAATCGATCTTAATGAGGTCAAGTCGAGTCAAAATACCATTACTTAAACAGGGTACTTTTGCACTTGAAGACTGGTTCCAAAAATTCCCTGGCATAAATGACACAGATAAATATAAATACGAAGCTGCGCATCTGGAAACCCCTCGGCTCTGGGCGCCAGCCATTCATAATGTATTCAATTTGAAGCAAGACTTCAGGAACACCAAGCAGTCAAGTGACAAATATACAGATTATGAAAAAATTTGCCATTAGAAATGGCCTCTAAGGTTTATGTCCAATGAGAGAAACCGGTATTCATTACATAAGTCTGTTGATGCATCGATGACGTATTCCAAATTTTTTCATCAAGCATTTGAAAATTATCAGAGATAGAGATGATTAATGATTTCGCATAAATTAAAGATGGCCGCCCATCCTTCCCACCACTCAGAGAAACTGATGTGGTTATTCATTGCAAGTCTCTTGATACATGGATGCTGTATACCAAGTTTCATATAGAACACTGAAATGGTATCAAAGATATACATCATTAAAGATTTTGCATAAATTAAAGATGGCCAACAAGGTTTCCGCCCAATCAGAAAAACCAGAACTGTCTATTGATACATCGATGATGTATACCAAATTTTACATCAAGCACTTGAACGGTATCAGAGATACAGATCATTAATGATTTCGCATAAATTAAAGATGGCCGCCCATCTTTCCCGCCACTCAGAGGAACTGATGTGGTTATTCATTGCAAGTCTCTTGATACATTGTACATCGATGCTGTATACCAAGTTTCATATAGAACACTGAAATGGTATCAAAGATATACATCATTAAAGATTTTGCAAAAATTAAAGATGGCCACCAAGGTTTCCGCCCAATCAGAAACGCCAGAACTGTCATTTATCGTAAGTCTATTGATGCATCGATGATATATACCAAATTTTACATCGAGCACTCGAACGGTATCAGAGATAGAGATCATTAATGATTTCGCATCAATTAAAGATGGCCGCCCATCCTTCCCGCCACTCAGAGGAACTGATGTGGTTATACATTGCAGGTCTCTTGATACATCGATGCTGTATACCAAGTTTCGTATAGAACACTTGAATGGTGTCAAAGATATATATCATTAAAGATTTTGCATAAATTAAAGATGGCCGCCAAGGTTTCCACCGAATCAGGGAAACTGGTTTGGTCATTCCTTTGAAGTTTCTTGATGCATCGATGATCTATACCAAGTTTCACACGGAACAGTGAAATGGTACCTAAGATACACAAGATTAATGATTTCGCATAAATTAAATATGGCTGCCGAAGTTTCCAACCAATCAGGTCCAGATTCGATAGGGTTCTGGGTCATGAGCATATGGATGTGCAGTGCAAGTTTGGTGTGCCTAGGGTAAGTCGTTCTAAAGATATCTTGGTAACGAGAAAGCTGTGATGGTTTCGCATAAATTAAAGGTGGCCGCCAAAGTTTCCAACCAATCAGGTCCAGATTCAATAGGGTTCTGGGTCACGAGCATACGGATGTGCACTGCAAGTTTGGTGTGCCTAGGGTAAGTCGTTCTAAAGATATATTGGTAACAAGAAAGGTGTGACGGACAGACGGACAGGCAGACAGACGGACAGACGGACGTACATGACGACGACAATACCCTTCGGCCAAATTTTGGCCGAGGGGTAAAAAACTGCACAGTGCATTACAAAATAAGCAAAAAGTTTATTAAAAAAATAAACATATCTAAGATCAGGAATATATGAAAGCATTGTGTAAAATATGTCAGAAATTTGTTAAAACTATTTTTAGACAATTAAATATATTTAACATAAATTGAATACATACATGGATATCTTGTAGATTAATTAATACAGATAAATGAATAAATACACAGCCTATCTATTGAATTGTTTAATTATACTGGATAAGATATATAGACTGATTGAGTAACTTGTCTTAAAAATATGAATTATAAAATGTAGATAAAATATGTAGCCCCTGTAAGATAATAGCACGCAACGAAAAGAATAATCAAATACACGCATCCAATCCGACATTCAGTAATTATCAGCCTTCCAGAAATAATACTTGCATTCGTAATCGGAATACATTATTCAAACGACTCGAAGACATGAATAACCGGAATCCAAGAAGGCATAAAATAGAAACACACGCCAATCTACTGCCAGAGAGTGGCGGTCAACAGTTATCAGTGATGACGACAAGATCGACAAATCCCTATCACAGTCCAGTATAGTTTTAGTTGCCAAGATTGAATACCCATAAAGTGGCCTTTGTTCGATCGAAACGAGTTCAATAAGATGCTGCCGTACACTCTTAAAATGAAAGTGCTATATTTAACATTATAAATCACAACACATATAAGGGAAGTCCGAGGAGTGATAAAATTACATAAAGTGTTATATTTGTAACACGCTCAAAAACTGTTGAAAAATAAAGTGTTATATACAACATTATAGTGCTGTATCAGGAGACACTGAACAATGTTGAATTTAACACTTGTTAAGTCTGATACAGCACCATAATATAGTATATAATATTTTTTCATCACTTTCTGAGAGCGTTGCGAATATAACACTTTGTATCATGTTGTCACTCTTAACATTGTTATGTAATATTGTCACTTCTGGGCATTGGTAATGTTAAATACAACACTTTAATTTTAAGAGTGTATTATATAGTGGGACACTCCATAACGACATCCGAATATTGAGTTATGGAGTATTCGACATATTTAGTGGTCTATTTCGAGATATGTTGATTCTTTCAAGTATTTAATTTTCTATCTATCAATAAAACCTGTCCAGTCTTGATGAAAACAAATATGCCGGCTATAAATCAAGTGCATACGTGGAATTGTGTTCCCTTGGACAATGAAGATAATACACTCATGATAAATTATAGACGTACACTGTGCACTTCAGAAAAGGGTTCAAAATCAAAATAAAAAATGTCATAGTTAAATCTTTTGTCGGATTAAACGTTCCTCATTTAGACCAGAATACTATATTTCAGATGCCCCCACTACAGGAGTAAAGTGTGCCATCTGCATCACTCCTGTGAAATACCGGGCAAGTGACATAACTCTAATCTTGAGATCATTAAGCGTGTGTTACAACTCGTCCTGTGATTTTAAATGCAAAATCGCATGTTTGACACCCTCTCCCCCATTCCCGTAATCATTTACAACTATAATTTGCCAAAGTTTATATTACTGTAGGCATATTAACTTTACCTTCAATTACAATATCAATATAAAGCATGCTAGCGTAATTTCTGCCATTTTGTGAGTTAACAAATTTCCCTAACATACAAGTACTGTGAGAGCTGTGACAAGATCTCTCCAGAACAGCGATCTCCACATTCCTGTCCAGTCTCGGGAGAACCGTACAGCCTAATTCGGAAAGGGTAAAGCTTATCTCCCTTGTTCCACTAGGGGCATATTGGGGCAGAAAACTTCCGATGAGTACCACAGGCCCTCACAATTCGCTTTATTAATTAAATATTCTATTTTTCTAGAAAATTAACTTATCGGTTCATGTATAATGTATAAAGTAATAGTTTTTCAAACAAATATTCGGAAATAGTTTATCAATATATTACTCAAAATAGTTGCGGGTGCCTTTGGGTACAAGTGAAGCCGAGGCGAATACTCCTAGGAAACAACTCTCCATACCTCCAATCTTTAACAGCGGCAATTATTCCGGGGAAGATCAGACACATTTCGGAATGGGCTATACATTTATTTCCCGAGCCACACGGACATATCTTCACCAAGAAAATATAGCGTATCGTATGATATGCTATACAATGCATTGTAATGTTCCTCGGCTCATTTGAATTCCATCGATCACGCGTGTACGTACGTCACTTGTATGTATGTCTACCACGCAGGTTTGTTTGAACTGACTAGGTAAAAAAGTCCTAATTCATTGTTCAGTGTAACCATTTAAAGTCCCAGGCATTTTATAGGTAGCCCTATGAGTCTTTACAGCACGAACAAGAAACTAACATTGAACGCGGAAATTCACGAGCCTCATATATATATATAACCACTTCTTAACAAAGATTACCCAAAGCTAGATTTGTTAATCGTCTCCATCCTTCGAACAATTTCAAATATCATTCTTCGATAAGTGTATATATACTATTCACGTGATTTACTGAAAGATAAATGTATCTTGATCAATTTAAACGACGCCCAATATTATTGCCCTTTTACCTGCTTATATTATTTTCTCCTGAAATGTCCAAAGGCAGGCGTCAGATCGGACATTCAGTCGTCAGCCGATGTCAAATTAAATGGTTTCGAGTCCATAATCAAAATACCTTATTCAAATGACAGTATTACCACGACATTCGACGCAGACAGAATATAAAGATTTTCAAACTCATGCTAGTTTCTGGCAAGAAAGAGGCGAATGATTATTCTCAATGATGCCGGCAAGCGTCGCGAGTCATCATGATGTTCCTGTTGTCTATTCAGTTTCACCGTCTTAACTTTCCAAATCGTTTTCTACAGTACTAGCACATTACCCGTATGGTGACTGCGTCAACCCGAACTCCCCAACCTTCTCATCTCCCACCGGCACCCTACACCGTTCTCATCCCCATACAGTTACAGGGTACCATTTCGAAGAGAAGTAGCACGGACGAACGCACGGCTCCTACTGCTGCTTTTATACTACTAACCAGTGGCACGGGCGCACGGCTCCATCAATAGTACAACAAACAGCCGTGGAAAAATTATCATTTAAGAAATAACGCACTTCATTAGTTTATTAATTAATTTAGGGTCTCGGTCCCTGTAAAGGTAATAATTGGCAGGAGTTATAAACTACATGGACGGAAAGACTTAATAGTGCCGGGTAGTGTGTAATCAAGAATACAGTGAAATACACGGATGTTGCATTGTTTATGTACAGCGAAGTATATCAAGTATTACACCACGGCTGTTTAAAGGCCTGAAACGCAAATGATCTCCGATAAGAAATAAGGAAAAAGATAATTGCTGTAAAAGTAGGCATATTGCATGACATTAACATAATTTACCTATTGTAGTTTGAGTCAGAAATCATGCGGTTTGAGAGCAAGAAAAAAATAACCCAGTGAGCCACAATACTCCTCGGCTATCAGTTATTGTCTACATCAAACAATCATGCATTGCATAAAATGTATTTTTTAGCACTTTGACAAAATCATGTAGATTAACAAAAACGTGATCTAGTAGGGTTGACTGTAGTTGTCGCGTTTTAGAAATACATAGCCAGTTGAGCCAGGTCAGCTTTTGCTAAGGCTCTAATTGTTAGGAAAAAATTGCATGGAGGTTTTTGAAGAGCATGGCCAAATTTTTAGCTCCAAATATACTCTTCTACTCTTTTATATAACTCATAATAAATCATGTAACTTGATCTTGGAAATATAGATCAAGGTTAGTCATCTTCAACAATTTCTCTGGTCTAATCTAACTTAGTTGCATATGGAACATGAATTCGGAAATCTTAGACTTGACATATAGGATCTGACCTTTACAAAATAGGTCAAGATCAGTGATATTCAATAGACTTCAGGTACAGACATATGTGGTATAAATTTGGACAATGAAGATCTAATCCTTCATGAAATGTCGTACTAAATAGAATCTGACCTGGATAATATAGGTTAAGTTTAGTCATTTTCAGCACACCTCTGGACAATCGCCAGATGTGTACATAGTATTAATTTGGAAAGCCTAGGTATATTTCGCCATGTTATATCATAGTAACAAGCATATGACCTTGAAAAAATAGATCAAGGTCAGTTAACTGGGATAGGCTTCTGGGCAATCACCAGTTGCATAAATAATATGAATTTGGAGACCCTAGCTTTAATCCTTCAAAAGACATAGCAAAATACTTAATTATTCAGATGACAATGGCTAGCTACTGAATGTTGGATCTGATGCTTAGTATTAAGCTAGTATGTATATGCTACCTACAGTCTCTGTACAAGTACACTACCAAAGGATCTATATGGTCAGTCGTATTTGTATACTCAGAACATAGAGAAAACAATTTGGACGATGGCTAGCTACTGAATGTCGAATCTGACGCTTATATTATATAACGGTACCATCATTTAGGTATTGTCTCATAGTATACATGTATGTGTACCAAGTTTGTTGGCGGCTCTAAACCACTTGCAATGGTGTCAACGGACGCTATCTGTGACAGACAGACAGACATACGGACAATTCAGGTCGGCTCTCCTAATAGTATAGAGAATGTATCTCGGTCACGTTTTGATTGTGATTGTTCATATATACGAGAGATCCTGAAGGATCTTGGCGCCCACCATTGTCCGATAATTGTAAGCTAATGACAAGAGGATCTTTTTGACCATTGTTACTAAGACGATCGGACCAAAAAAGGCATCTTGCACAACTAGGCCCCATGTGGGACCTGTGTACCAAATTTCAGAAAGATCCATGAAATATTTCCTGAGAATTCACGATAACAATGTTTCACGGGGAAATTCAAAATGGGCGCCTGGGGGCCATATTGGATTTTCGAATCAGACCAGAAAAAGTATCCTGCACAACTAGGCGACAAGGGGAACCTGTGTACCAAATTTGACAAAGATCCATGCAGTAGTTCCTGAGAAATCGCAATAACAAAGTTTCATGGGGAAATCCAAGATGGCCGCCTGATGGACATATTGGATTTTGGAATCGGACCAGAAAAGGTATGTTGCACAACTGGACCACAAGGGCAACCTGTCTATCAAATTTGAGAAAGATCCAGGCAGTACTTTCTGAGAAATCATGATAACAAAGTTTCATGGGGAAATCTCAGATGGCCGCCTGGTGGCCATATTGGATTTTCAATTTGAACCGGAAAAGGTATCTTGCACAACTAGATCATACAGTGAACCTGTGTACCAAATTTGAGAAAGATCCATGCAGTACTTCCTGACAAATGACGATAAAGTTTCAAGGGGAAATCCGAGATGGCTGCCTGGTGGCCATATTGGATTTTCGAATCGGACCAGAAAAGGTATCTCGCACGGACCAGAAAAGGCAACTAGATCCCAAGGGGAACCTGTGTACCAAATTTGAGAAAGATCCATGTAGTACTTCCTGAGAAATGACGATAAAGTTTCATGGAAAATCCAAGATGGCTGCCTGGTGGTCATATTGGTTGTTCGAATCGGGCCAGAAAAGGTATCTCGCACAACTAGATCCCAAGGCGAACCTGTGTACCAAATTTGAGAAAGATCCATCCAGTAGTTTCTGAGAAATCACGTACGCCAGTACTGATATATATATATATTTTTTAACCAACTGTATAAACTGTTAATTACCATATAGATTTACCGGTGGTGAACTGACACCGCGTATCTATTGTCGCGCTGTCAATACCTATTTATATACATGTATGTGAAAATTTGTATGTATATTTTCTCCTATGAAGGAGGTGAATAAAGATATATATATATATATAACAAGGTTTCATAAGGAATCGAATCGAAAGTCCAATATGGCCACAAGGCGGCCATCTTGGATGGATCTTTCTCAAATTTGGTACACAGATTCCCCTTAGGATCTAGTTTTGCAAGACACCTTTTTCAGTCTGAATCGAAAATCCAAATTGGCCACAAGGCGTGGCCATGCAGTACTGAGAAATGACGATAACTATTAAAGTTTCATGGGGAAATCCAAGATGGCTGCCTGGTGGCCATATTGGATTCTCGACTCGGACCAGAAAAGGTATCTTGCACAACTAGACTCCAAGGCGAACCTGTGTACCAAATTTGAGAAAGATCCACGCAGTAGTTTCTGAGAAATCACGATAACAAGGTTTCATGGGGAAATCCAAGATGGCCGCCTAGTGGCCATATTGGATTTCCGATTCGGACCGAAAACGGTATCTTGCGCAACTAGACCCCAAGGGGAACCTGTGCATCAAAATTGAGAAAGATCAATGCAGTAGTTCCTGAGAAATCGTGATAAAGTTTCATGGGGGGAAATACAAGATGGCCGCCTGGTGGCCATATTGGATTTTCGAATCAGACCAGAAAAGGTATCCTGCACAACTAGACCCCAAGGCGAACCTGTGTACCAAATTTGATAAAGATCCATGCAGTAGTTCTTGAGAAACCCCAAGGTTTCATGGGGAAATCCAAGGGGAAATCCAAGATGGCCGCCTTGTGGCCATATTGGATTTTCGATTCAGACCGAAAAAGGCGTCTTGCAAAACTAGACCCTAAGGAGAATCTGTGTACCAAATTTGAGAAAGATCCATGCAGTACTGAGAAATGACGATAACCGAGTTTTATGGGGAAATCCAAGATGGCTGCCTGGTGGCCATATTGGATTTTCGAATCGGACCAGAAAAGGTATCTTGCACAACTAGACCCCAAGGGGAACCTGTGTACCAAATTTGAAAAAGATGCATGTAGTAGCTCCTGAGAAATCGCGATAACAAGGTTTCATGGGGAAATCCAAGATGGCTGCCTGGTGGCCATATTGGATTTTCGAATCGGACAAAAAAAGGTTTCTTGCACAACTAGACCTCAAGGGGAACCTGTGTACCAAATTTGGAATAGATCCATGCAGTAGTTCCTGAGAAATCGCGGTAGCAAGGTTTCATGGGGAAATCCAAGATGGCTGCCTGGTGGCCATATTGGATTTTCGAATCGGACCACAAAAGGTTTCTTGCACAACTAGACCCCAAGGGGAACCTGTGTACCAAATTTGAAAAAGATCCATTCAGTAGTTTCTGGGAAATCGCGGTAACAAGGTTTCATGGGGAAATCCAAGATGGCTGCCTGGTGGCCATATTGGATTTTCGAATCGGACCAGAAAAGGTTTCTTGCACAACTAGATTCCAAGGGGAACCTGTGTACCAAATTTGAGAAAGATCCATGCAGTAGTTCCTGAGAAATCGCGATAACAAGGTTTCATGGGGGAAATCCAAGATGGCTGCCTGGTGGCCATATTGGATTTTCGAATCGGACCAGAAAAGGTTTCTTGCACAACTAGACCCCAAGGGGAACCTGTGTACCAAATTTGAAAAAGATCCATGTAGTAGTTCCTGAGAAATCGCGGTAACAAGAATTGTTTACGGACGGACTGACGACGGACGGACGACGGACGGACGGACGGACGACGGACCACGGACGAAAAGTGATGAAGATCACGCCTGAAACACTCACCTGAATAGTTTCTCTCTTCTTTCTTATTTTGAGAACAAAGTTTCTCCAAATCAGGATGGATAGTTGTTGCCAATATCCGGCCGCCATATTGTACACGTTATCTCACGAATCCAGCCTTTATCTCAGCAGTTGGGTCCAACAGAAGTATTATGTCCCAGCCTTTATTTAAGCAGTTCCGTTCGGATGAAGCTACGTTCCAATGAACCTGAAGAATTCGCAGTATAAGAAAATGTAGAAATATTCATATCCATGTCAAGTTAGAAACTAGGCTGTGATATGTTATCTTACATCGGATGTAAATGTTAAATGGCAGAAGCCAGTTTTCGTAGGACACCCTTAAATGGAAATGATACACTATCGTTTTCTACTCTGAAACATGAACTTGGTTACGCATTGTCATTAACAGTGTTTCTATAGAAACTATGCCCAGCAGGCATTAATATGGTTGACCATCCCTGCCAGAATTCGTCATTTACAGGATGCCTGTAAATAATATATACCATGGTATAAAATGCCAAGCGTATTTACAGGGTGCCTGTAAATGCCAAGCCTGCCATAATTCGTATTTACAGAATGCCTGTAATTATTTTGTACCATGGTATAAAATGCCGAGCCTGCCATAATTCCTATTTACAGGATGCCTGTAAATCGCCAAGCCTGCCACAATTCGTATTTACATGATACCTGTAAATAATATATACCATGGTATAAAATGCCGAGCCTGCCATAATTCCTATTACAGGCTGCCTGTAAATCGCCAAGCCTGCCACAATTCGTATTTACAGGATGCCTGTAATTCATTTTAGCCGTAAGTCGTAAATTTTCGCCTTCTTATTACTTCCACCAATGATATGCGCTTTTACAGATTGGTCGGTTTACGGTTGGTTGTAGTTTATCTCCGCCCAGATTACTGTAACCAGTGTTGAAAGATGGACCATCAAGTGCATTAATTGCTGTCAGTGGCCAGACCTGAACACACAGGACAGGGTCACAGTGAGGAATAAAACCAGCTGTGTCAACAGATTAAGACCTCATTATCTAGCCTGCTTGCTATGATATTTCTTTGAGCTTCACGTCTGCAAAATTATATATCCTCGTATTTAGTATGTGGACTGTTTTTGGCTGGTAAAATTCAGGTTTTGTGAAATTATGTTTTGGTTTAAATATAAGTTTATTCATCTTGATGAAAGGGGAGCGCATTAAGACAGCTTATTATTGCGTCTCCTCAGTACAAAAGTAGTTTTTACATCGACCAAATAACAAGTATTGATATATAACAAATAAAGAACTAGGGAAGGCTAAGCATTAAGCACCAAATCGATGACCAAATCATTAATAAATTTCAGCTATTGTATTAAAAGGGAGGCTCGGGGTGTCACAATACCAGGACTGCTGGACAAGAACTAAGAAACAAATTATGTTTTGGTACATGGCTATATGTAAATTGACTGAGGGCAGGGTCGATCGACAGGCAGAAGGGAAGATGACCCTGTTTGGAGGTTGTGTAAAGCCCCGCACCAAATTTGTAAAAGCGCATATCATTGGTGGAAGTAATAAGAAGGCGAAAATTTACGACTTACGGCTAAAATGAATTACAGGCATCCTGTAAATACGAATTGTGGCAGGCTTGGCGATTTACAGGCAGCCTGTAAATAGGAATTATGGCAGGCTCGGCATTTTATACCATGATATATATTATTTACAGGTATCCTGTAAATACGAATTGTGGCAGGCTTGGCGATTTACAGGCATCCTGTAAATAGGAATTATGGCAGGCTCGGCATTTTATACCATGGTACAAAATAATTACAGGCATCCTGTAAATACGAATTATAGCAGGCTTGGCATTTACAGGCACCCTGTAAATAAGAATTATGGCAGGCTTGGCATTTTATACCATGGTATATATTATTTACAGGCACCCTGTAAATGAGGAATTGTGGCAGGGATGGCCAACCATAGATACCCTTGTTATTATTTCACAGATAACGTCGCCGATGTCGTACGAATGCCAATATCAAAGGGATACTTTCTCCAGCGATCTATATCTTTCCCGATCACGATTAAAATTGACGATTCTTGAGTGTGACTGTATGAATTTCGATTGGCTGGGGGCCGGCTGATAGACTGGATTTGATGTCTGCCATACAAACTATACCCTACACTCTTAAAACTAAAGTGCTGAAATAACGCTTTAATGGCGTTCACAGTGACTACAGTGAGGGGGGGCAAGGGGTGGGGGGTAGGCGATCGTGTGTACGTAAAAAAAAATATCTCTAGTACGGAGAAAAAAGAAAAAAATAGTCCAAATACGAAGAACGAAGAAAAAACAATTCATGAAGAATTCAAGTGTGTCTTTATCTACCACGCTGTTTAATAGTGTTGTTAATGTCAGTACATGCAGCGGAGTAAACATCGGAAAACGTTGGAAATTGTCCACAGTTGACAACATATTTCATTATATACTCCAAAACTGTAAACAAAATAACCCATATCATGAATTCCACCGTGACGGAATCACCGTTGGGAAGACTTTTTTTTTGTTCAAAGCCATGTATTCGGAAGTTTCGTGGCCATAGTCATGAAGTTTTATGTTTAGTTTGCTATTCTTTATGACATCTGTCCACGGATCCATGAAAAATCTACACATGATCCAGCATTGTCAGTAAATCATGCCTCGAAATCTGCGTGACGGAATCACCTCAAACGGACATAACTCTTGACTAGTGTTGCTTGTCTATTTTTTTTTTTGCTGCTCTGTTTCAATCTGATTATTCTTATCTCTTAATAACATACAGTACCTAAGGATGATAAGATTTTTTTCTCGTGCGCTTTTAAATATTCTCGGTAAAAGAGCTTTATTAATTAAACATTTTCTCCCAAAAAATATTCATAGGGTGAATTTATCACTTCTACTAATGAAAATGAAACTCTGAACTCTTATTTTTACCAAGGTATCAAGGGCGGATCCAGCGAAAATTCATGGGGGGGGGGGGGTCAACTATCACAGCCCAACAGGCGAGGGTCCAGGGGCGGCCTAGGCCCCGGAAGCTCCGGGGCCCTAGATCGCCGGAGATGCGTTTTAAGCGTTTTCCCGGAAATAAATCTGAACAAAATGTATGCAGATTTATGGGTCTATTTTCACGCTTGTTTCGCATTTATGAGCACGCATCGATAGTTAAAAAATCACACTTTATCGAACATTTAAAAAAAAGTACGCATAGTGATACGATTCATTTACACATTTACACGCCCCGGAAGCTCTGAGGTCCTAAATGGCCGGAGATGAGTTCTGAGCCTTTTCCCGGAAATAAATTTGAATGCAGATTTATGGTTCTATTTCACGTTTGTTCCACATTTAAAAGCACACATCGATATTGAACAAATTACCCCTCATGTCTGAATCGATTTTATTTTCTACTTATATTTAACACATATAAACAGGCACAACTGGCGAGGGTCCAGCTCTGAGGTCCTTGATCACCAGAGATGCATTCTAAGCGTTTTTCGGGAAATAAATCTGAACAAAATGTATGCAGATTTATGGTTCTATTTTCACACTTGTTTCGCATTTATAAGCACGCATCGATAGTGAAAAATCGCACTTCATGGAACATTAGAAACCAATATGATACCGATACGATTCATTTACACTATAAGCAAAATTAAGCGAATCCTCAGCCTAACAGGCGAGGGTCCAGGGGCCGCCTAGGCCCCGGAAGCTCCGGAGTCTTAGGTGACTGGAGATGCGTTCTACGCATTTTCCAGGAAATAAATCTGAACATGATGCATGCAGATTAATGGTTCTATTTTCACGTTTGTTTCGCATCGATATTAAAACAATCACACCTCGTGCCTGAATCCATTTGACTTTTTAGTTCTATTTAACACATGCAAAACGATGACTTTTACATCATGTAACATCAGAAACCAAAACGATACCGATACGTTTCATTTACACAAAGCTAAAATTAAAGAGAATCTCTTCATAGTCCAACAAACGAGAGTCCAGTGGCCGCCTAGGCTTCGGAAGCTCCAGGGCCCTAGATCTCTGACGAGTTCTAAGTATTGAGATATATGGTTCTATTTTCACTTTGGTTTCGCATAAGCACGAAAATTGAAAACTATCACAACTTATGCCTGACTCCATTTGACTTTCTGGTTTATCACATACACACCGACACGTGGTGCGCTCGCGACGATAATGTCTTATCTTAGACACATATTGAAACTCCAACATTAATAGTACGCTCACAGACCACATGAATAGATGATGGTCTGTTTAATACGCCTACATGATACTCTAATTACATAATGCACATCCATTCATTTTACATATCAATTTAAGACATTATTTCTACGTGGACTCCCAGGGTTCTCTGATCTCTCTCAAATTCTTTTTTTCAGATTTCATTGCCGTGGAGGGGGGGGGGGGTCAGGACCAACCTGACACCCCCCTCCCCCCCGTAGATCCGCCCTTGGGTATACAGTTGCCGTCACATCCATATCTTTTCTACAGATGTTTCAAAATAGTATAGTTTTCAGTAAAATGCAACTTTTCTTCTTTGACAGTTTCGAATTTCCTGAGTTCTTCAGGTTCAAAAATTGCAGGAAACATATTTCTCGATTAAAACACATCTTCTCTGTTATTGACGTGTCCCGGGAGATCATAGGAAGCGAATAGAAAAAAACAGCATGCTAATATATGGTCTACGAAAGAATGTGGAGTGAATTTTATGCGAAAAGATGTCCGCTTTTTCGTGAAATTCATGATATAAGTAACTTGAGTGATATTTAAGGACGGTTTTCAGATGTGGATTTATAAAAATTTTTTATAGGCCTATGTCGCCATTGGAATTTCAAAATTGGACCACGGAATCGAACACTGTAAAAACGCTGAGTAAACGTTCAACCATAAAGTGGATGTAACTCGGTTGCAACCATAAACTGGTTCAACGTAGCACCAAGCAAATTTCAACGTTGAACTCAAATGAGGTTAAACGTACAACCACGAAAAGGTGTAACATTGAACTGAAAGGTAAAGGTTGAACCAGTTTCTGGTTCAACGTTTAACCATGGAAAACCCTGAACCAAAATTTGGTGTTACCTATAACCAATTACTGGTTCAACGTATAACCAGATTCAGGTTCAATGTTTTATCAGAAATAGGTTCAACGTACAACCACATCAAGGTTAAACGTACAACCACATCAAGGTTTAACGTTGAACTGAAATGAGGTTAAACGTTCAACCACGAAAAGGTGTAACGTTGAACTGAAAGGTAAACGTTGAACCCGTTTCTGGTTCAACGTTTAACCATGGAAAACCCTTAACCAAAATTTGGTGTTACCTATAACCAATTACTGGTTCAACCTATAATCAGATTCAGGTTCAATGTTTTCTCAGAAATAAGTTCAACGTACAACCACATCAAGGTTAAACGTACAACCACATCAAGGTTTAACATTCATCCAGATGCAGATTTAAATGAAATCTGCACCGGATTGTTGTGGTGCAAATTGTACATGTATTTGCAGATTTAGTTAAATTCTAAATTCTTGCAAATACATCGGAACCATATGAGCAACCAAGTTACATCCCAGTGTTATTTCTTGCAGTCATCAGTGAAAAGCAGTCATCAGTGAAAAGTATATCAACCTGTAAGAAAGTGAAGGATATTTCAGAACATACATCAACAAATACACACTAATTGAAATAAAATTAATATATTTAAATCATATTCGGATATAATCTAATAACAGATCTGATTTCTAACAATACGAATACCTAGCTTCATCTATATACAAGAGTTCATGTGGTATCGATATCTTTGCATATTTGTATCCTAAATCTGACGCCAGGGGGCGCTGCTTGGGGTGCGGCTATGAGTCGCTGGATGACGAATAAGGAACTGTGAACCGCGGTCTAACTTTATGAATGCTCTAAATAAACACTAGACTGTTTGCAATCAAATGAACAACTAAAGATATGAAAAGCTAATATGTAAACATTGAATTCTACCAATTCATGAATCACAGAAACCACAAGTAACAGGGGTTACAATAATGGGGAAGGGAGTCTGGGAGGCTTAGTAACATCCAAGATGGTACCACCTACAATAAGTTTGATGCCTCCTTTTCAACTGATGTTAGACTCATAACACTCCTCATCTAAGGAATGAAAACTTCAAGATGCAAAATGATTATCATGATTATTATTAACTTTTTTTTAGCTTACTGCTGTATGATGCAATATTACTGTATACATATGGCATAATTGTCTGTTAATATCACTGATCTGAAATATTTGAGTGAGCAAGTTAATTGCTTTTTATCACAGTTTAGTTTTGGGACCTACATACATAGTTTATGTGTGTCCAACCTTCCTACATATAGTATAGGTGATCAAACTTTACACAGCGACCTATGTATTCTGAGTACATGTTATATCACTGATTTGAGTGAGCTAGTTAATTGCATTTTATCAGAGATTAGTTATGGGACCTACATACATAGTTTATGTGTGTCCAACCTTCCTACACATAGTATAGGTAATCGGACTTCACACAGCGACCTATGTATTCTGAGTACATGTTATATCACTGATTTGAGTGAGCTAGTTAATTGCATTTTATCACAGATTAGTTATGGGACATACATACATAGTTTATGTGTGTCCAACCTTCAACCTTCCTACACATAGTATAGGTGATCGGACTTCACACAGCGACCTATGTATTCTGAGTACATGTTATATCACTGATTTGAGTGAGCTAATTAATTGCATTTTATCACAGATTAGTTATGGGACCTACATACATAGTTTATGTGTGTCCAACCTTCCTACACATAGTATAGGTGATCGGACTTCACACAGCGACCTATATATTCTGAGTACATGTTATATCACTGATTTGAGTGAGCTAGTTAATTGCATTTTATCACAGATTAGTTATGGGACCTACATACATAGTTTATGTGTGTCCAGCCTTCCTACACATAGTATAGGTGATCGGACTTCACACAGCGACCTATGTATTCTGAGTACATGTTATATCACTGATTTGAGTGAGCTAGTTAATTGCATTTTATCACAGATTAGTTATGGGACCTACATACATAGTTTATGTGTGTCCAACCTTCCTACACATAGTAGTATAGGTGATCGGACTTCACACAGCGACCTATGTATTCTGAGTACATGTAATATCAATGATTTGAGTGAGCTAGCTAATTGCATTTTATCACATATTAGTTGGGGCCTATATACATAGTTTATGTGTGTCCAACCTTCCTACACAGAGTATAGGTGATCGGACTTCACACAGCGACCTATGTATTCCGAGTACATGTATTTAACATCACTGATCTGGGATGATTGAGAGAATTATTTAATCGCATTTTATCACAGTTTAGTAATGGGACATACTTACATAGTTTATGTGTGTCCAACCTATCACTGATCAGGGGTATTTGAGAGAGCCAGTTAATTGCACATTATCACAGTTTAGTTTGAGTGAGCTAGCTAATTGCATTTTATCAAAGTTTAGTTATGGGACCTAAATACACAGTTGAAGTGTGTAAGACCTTCCTACAAAGAGTATAAGTGGTCAGAATTCACACAGTGACTTATGTACCCGAGTCAAATTATATTACACAATGTATTAATGATCTGGGACATACAGAGTCATAATATGGTAAATAAAAATTTATATCCACCTTCCTGTACAGAGTACATGTAATGGTGGTCAGACATTGACTTTTGTATCTGAAGTCAATTATTCGTCATGTATCGATGATTTGTGATATATCGAGTGTTGCATTGTTTTCTTGTATTCAACATCACAGTTAATTCATAGTAAACAACACCCTTGTCTTCTCATCCATGTCATCTACATGTAGCTGCAGAGTGTTATGTTGGGCCATCTGCTTCAACAGATGAGAGGGCTACAGGTATATCCACATTGTTCATCATTCTATCACAGTAATGAGACTTTGTTTGCATACGATGGTGTCACTTTTCTATCACCAGTAGTATGCCGGCCATTGTGGTTGATTTTTTTGCAAGGGTGTTCAGGAATGGTGAAGATTCAACACAGTTCCATTTTGTTCCTCTTCTACATTGTATATGTAATATGGTACCACAGCTTTAGCCTGAATATTTGTTGTATCACATTACCATTTCATCTTTTCTGTCACATCCAATGATACCGGTAGCCATTATCTTGTGATGCAGGCATGTCAGAGACCAATTATTTCACATAGTCCAAGTTATGAAATAATGCACACACTTCCACCATCATCCGAAACCCTGTAATGTATCATCCGAAACCCTGTAATGTAATGATCCGCACTGTGACGTGTCTCTGATCTTTCTTGCAAGCAGTTGGTCCTATTAAACAAATAAAGAATTGTGCAATATAATTTGTCTTCACTATCCTGTCAATATAAGCTTACATTTGTAAGTACCATTCTACAGGGGTTGAAATGTTTGTAAAACTTTACTTATCCCAGGTGACAAGGGACTATTTTTTTTACTTGTCACCTTGTTGACAGTAGTTGTCTCAAAATATTACCAAGTTTTGACTTCCTTATATAACCGTGTTCTAATTTTTCATGAAATAGAACAACCAATTAGATTCAGACTTTGTTCTGTTATTCTTTTAGTGTATTTATTTGGGTAGTAGAATACACAGACAGACAGACTACACCATGTATACAGACAAATTACCATTTTGATTGGCTTAGGTGAAGGAAAGTAATTAGGATAATCAGCGTCGTCTGCCGATTTTTGTAATTTGTCCCCGGGTTTTGCAATACACAGAAAATTTATCGTACAGCTTTAAAACTTCACACAGTATATAAACTAAAAAAAAAAATTCCCCCATATGTAATTAATCTGGGAATTGACGAAAATCACCAATACCTACCATGTTATTTTGGGGCTACGATGACATTGACCTGCCAATGTTATATAACATGCAGACTTGGTGTCATGGCGTCAAAAAATAACCTACAAATCTCCCATCTAATTGCTGTTTTAGCGATTTGTTGAGAACTACTGGAAGGATTTTCTTGATACTTTGGAATAAAATTAGCACTTTTTATTTTATTTCCTGTGTGAAGTTTCAATATCCCCCGATCAATTGTCTCCGAAATACCGCCGGATATATTATCTGTGACAGACAGTAGAACCAGTATTTTTACAAGGGAAAGAATGTTTTCAATATCATGTGAGTCACTCTTTCGACGGATAATTTTTGGCAAGAAATTCTTGATTGTTCTGCCTTCTTGTGACTGGGATTTCATTCCGACGTTTCAGAAAACGATCCATATTACTGTCGAAGAATAGTTGCCACTAACGCTCTATTCAACCAAAATGACCGAACCACCATGACCAAACGTGTTATCGCTAGGCTGCATTCAGATTCTATCAGCTACGCTGATTGGCTGGATGGAGTTATTAGACTAATGAAATCGCGCGTACCATAATCACTCGACTTGTCACATGGTTATTTTCTATCTTCGCGCACAGGAGAGCGGTTTTCAAAACGACAGTCACAACAACGACATCGGTCATACGGGCCATGGAATCACATAAATTTTATCAACTTCGAGGCCTGCGGAAACTATGCTACACACATTGTTTTGTTAGGCGAAGTATATATCTGCTACAAATAAAAACGGCACTTTATGGCTTTGTTGTCGCAGGCGACAAGTCAGTTTTCTTTTTACTTGTCACTTGCGAAAATCACTTGTGAGCATCATATATCTGATTATTAGCATTGAAAATGACAGATTATTCCTTACATCTTCAATCGTGATAAAATCCATCACAAGATGATGATGTTCACTCTGCGGGAGCCATATACACTGTCGCCTCCTTCATCTTCCTCCAACAGTCAGACTCAAACAAATGGCTTCTTTCTGACCTTCTCCCTGTTACACTTTCTGTAGGAGAAAATATTAAATTGAGTAAGATCTAATATAACTAATTTATTCATAAAGGTTGGGGGAAATATCCCGATTTTCATGACAAGCACTCACTCACTCGGCCCCTCGCAACCCCTGGCAATTTCTCATGCCACCACCCTGCCTCAGGAATATCTCATGAAATCAATCCCACATGGTCTTGCCACATAAAAATAGTATATATTTTCAGAACCCCCCCCTCCCTCCTCCCCCACACACACACTTTACCACCATGCCCCCTTATCTGGTTTGGAAAAAAAAATCATAATTACTAACATGGATATTATAGTATACTAATTTGGTAGCTACCACCCTATGTTGCATGTTTGTAAATCTCATCCATTTGCCTCTTGACACCCCCCTCCCCCCTAACTGGATGTGTGTGTAGTGGGCATGGTGGGGGGGAGGGGTTATGTAGTGGGCATGCTGGGGGTGGGGGGTTATGTGGTAATACATGGTACAGTTATGATGTATCATTTATCAAGTCTTATCAATGACTTCTCAAATTTCCTTTGATTGTGTCCTTGTAATGTATTTACTTACCGGTACTATTGTCATCCATCATGGTGTATTTCATAAACATCAAAATGACTTCTTCGTCGATCAGGCACTAGGGCAGCTGGACTTCTCACACTTCTCACTTGATCACTGGATAAACAGTTACACAATGTTGACATGATATTACCCCATTGGACACAAAATGTTGCAAACATTTGATACAGTCTTACGACATTATGTAACTATTATAAATTCATTGGACTGATTAGAATTTCAGGCAAAATTGAGGGGTGACTGAATGTTAATAGATGTTTTGAATTATTATAGGATTATAACATGCATAGGAATTTTTTTTGGAATAGGAGATTAATGCAGTTAGTTTGCAAGGACCTTAGAGTTCAACAAGCCACAAAGCGTATTGCAAGTATTTTTGTGGACAACGCGGCTGATAATTACTGGTATCCATATGTATATAGCTGTTGACCTATGCAGATATAGTGACAGTTTAATTAATTCTTTTTTGGAAATACATAGGAAATTATATAGCCTGTAAGGGCCCTAGATTGCACTCATCCACAACTGGTATGAAAAAACGACATGCTAAATGTAATAAGTGATTGGAAATTGCAAAATACCGCCAAGTGGTAACAGTAAATTATATCAATGACATATTAAAACAGACAACAGACAGCAAAATTCTTTCACGCAATGAATAAATGAACGGAGAATGAACAATGAAGCATAGCCCAGTTTTCGACACAACTTCGATTTCAAAACATAAAGCGAAAGCAACGGGGACGAGATATCTGTGCGTAACGTATTCAGTTCAAACAATTGTTTGTCCATATTACTTACCAGAAAACAGATGTAACGGGACGAGTAATGTTCATTGTTAAAGCTGCCAACAACACCACACGTTCTCTCTCCTCCTCACACTGCAATCCAGTAGGTGGCGCTTCATAAAACGAAGGACGATAACCGATGACCAGTTGAACCATAGTCCAGTTGAACGTTGAACCAAAAAGTGGTTCTTTGGACGACCACCGCGGGAAAAACAATAACGAGGGCGGGAAATATGTTGAACCGAAAAACAGTTGAACGTATACTCGGTCGAGAATAATTTTGACCCACACAACAGTAATACGTCTTTCATTTTTGATAACTTCTATGATTGTTTCTGACTGTTGATAGGCTATTTTATGAGCGAAAATAGTAATATGCCATCAAAATAAGTGCATAACAGCGAAGTTTCCCAAATCGACACGCGTTATTAACGACTTGGACATTCAGTTTTAAGCATAACCACATGGTTTATTTGGAAAAGTCTGCAGAATTTAACTCAATATTAATAAGAAAATTACTCCCTGTTCTCAGACATTCATATCCCATTGTTTCGGTCATGTTGGTGTCGTTTTACCATGCACGGAGTTTCATGTGGTTGAACGTATAACCAGTTATAGGTTGAACGTAGAACCAATAATAGGTTCAACGTTTACGCCCAAGCTAGTATCATGTGGTTATACGTAGAACCAGTTATAGGTTGAAAGACGAACCAATAACAGGTTCAACGTTTACCTCCATGCAAGTATCAATATATGCTTGAATTCGAACTGAAAACGTTCAACCAGATTCCGGGTAAACGTTTACTGTCATTAAAAATTGGTTCAACGTTGAACTGATAACAGGTTGAACATTTACTCCCTGAAATTGGCCGTTTTTACAGTGTAGTGTCTGTGCTTGTCGATTTCGCCTACGAACCTTGACCGCAGGCTGTGTCACGTGGTGTTTGTGGCCTCACTTCCATTCCATTGTTTGTCGTTCTACTATTAGCAAGCCATGCTTCCAGCAGAGAAACTGGCTGCTGAATTTACGACACACTAACTTTGACGGTTTGATATAATTTATTGCGGACCCATCCACATTTACTAGTGGTGCGACTTGGATGAAAACATACCAGAGAACAGTTTTTGCATGGTGAGTAGACATGGCATTGCTGTATTTCGACAAAAACAGTGAATTTGTAGGGGTCGTTGTGGTGGTCAGCGCGGCTCCTATGGACAAAATGACATTTTCTATAGGACGTTCTGGCTCCCAATAACTCCAGCATATATTAAACAAGAGCCTGAACGATCCATTTTATTGGACTAGGCGTAGTAAAGGTACGAACAAAGCCATGTCAACTTGGCGATGACCTGTGGGGTTTGTTCTGCAGTTATTCTGCAGGTTGGGGAAAATACACCACAAATCGATCTAGGTATTATATCTCTATCAGAGTATAGCCCTATGCCAGTTTTAGTTTTTATATATTTATGGAAAATGCAGACATTCACTGTTCACATATAGCTGGCATGGATCTGTTAACAGATGGCTTAATCTTTCAGTAATTTCACAGAAAAACAATGCTTTGTTTCATGCGACTATTCACTTGAATCTACCATTTTAATATTTCCAGGATTAATTCAAAGATGTCTTAAAATGCCAATAATCACTACTTTTTCCAATAATATTCAATTGTCCCATTTGCGTACAATTCGCCATCCATAAAGATGGCTTGCTAATCGTGTGTCGCCGTTTATCGTGGAGCGATATCCGATACTTTACCGTATACATTCTGTCTTCATCCAGCAGAGAACAGGCTCGCGAAATCTGATAATATTACATTCTTGTCATATAGTGCTGCATGCTGGCGTCTCCAATGTGACTTGATCAGCAACTCTAGAATCTTTCAAACTGATTCTAACATGAGGAATATTACCTATGAACACTGCAAACACACCATTTATTGGATTAGGGGAAAGTACTATCAAAATGGAAGTAAAAGGGCTGATTTTCTAGAGTGAGTGATTTGAACAATACGAACAGGAGTATTTTTTTTTGTTACTGCAATCCCACGTATTAGATATATGCTTTTATATACCGTTACTCTGTCCGTGCAAATTTAATGAGGAATATTTCAAGGAAATACATGTCAATTTAATATTCATTGTGATTTTTATTTTATTTTTCCTATATAACAGATAACTGTTTATTTGTCAATTAAGAATCATTTGTACCAGTGTCCAGTGTTAAGCTGTATCTTTATAGCTGAGTAATTCCTGTAAATAATTATTTATGCTCAGAGGTAAATTATATGACTATTTTATGGATATCAGTATATGGTAGAGTAAGGTGCTATAGTCTGTCTATTTTAATTAGTCGTCTACTTTGGAGCTTGTCAATAATCAGCAGTTAACTCTGCATAAATTTTCTTTTTTGCATCGTGTATAACAAATAAATCTCTACAAAATGACTACCATTTCCCCGTGATATCGATGATATATCGCGTTTGAAATAACTTTTTAATTCTCTCCATATAAAACTCCAGTACAGTTGTTTCATGTACCGGGACTCAATTACATAGGGACACGTCATAATGTATTCGTGCTGTCTACCACAAAGGTCAACAATGCTTTGTATGGTCATAGAGGTGTGTGCGGTTTATCGTTCTGCAATTTCACTGGGCATGAAATATATGCGACACTCTCACGGACCGCCCGTTATTACTGTATTCGGCATTAATGACCTTTGTGCCAATGAGTATGAATACATTATGACGTCCCTCTATGTAATTGAGGCCCGGTGCATAAACAACTGTACTGGAGTTTTATATGGAGTGAATGATAAAGTTATTTCAAGCGTGATATATTATCGATATCATGGAGGGATGGTAGTCATTTTGTAGAGTTCAGTTTGTTCTACACGCTGCAAAAAAGAAAATTGTTGCAGGGTTAACTACTGATTTTTGGCAAGCTCCAAAGTAGGCGACTAATTAAAATGGACAGACTATAGTCATATTTTGTCATTTGGCTATAAATTTAAAAGGTTAATTTACATTCCTGAAAGTGATCTGATGGAATTGCTGAGATATTGCAAGTTATTTTCATTCCAGCAACATAAGTATATTTTCTTGTGTTCACACATCCAGTACATGTATTGATAAGACAAATTAATTCTCTCTTCAATTCTTGGGGCTGAGTTGGAAAACTATTCTACAGAATAGTGTTCATAGGATCATCAATACCTGGTTCACTTGATGGAATACTTTGA
>JAVTVY010053437.1:0-26075 GCA_036873755.1 Hanleya hanleyi
ATGTTTTGTTCAGCCCTCAAGTTATGTTAATATTCTTTGCTCCTAAATTTAGGGCCTCAGCTTGTCACATCATAGAATTGTTGATGTTCAGGAGCAGAGGAGTTTAAAGATGTAGCTTCACATTTATACCATAGGCACCTGGCAGAGGTACTCGAGCCGTTGCTAGTGAAACTAACAAAATAACTGCTGTTTGCCATCAATGAATGAACTAATTTGAATGGTGATTTTTTTTTCTCTATCTTTTTCAGGCAATCCACAGGAAAACGTACAGCACAACATCACTGAGTGACATTGGCACAGCATATTTCCGAAATAAACTAAACAAGCCTAACGTGATGTGAAGGGCAAGGTTAAGAATAGTTACAGAGCGTATAAGATACTCTTCTATACCATATTTGACGCCACTTGTTGTGGTCTCCTGCTTCTGAAATTCGGCTTAGACAATTGGGATGAAAGCTTCTGTATGCTGCCTGTCAACTTTCAGAAAATGTCGGAGGAAAAACTGACATGGCTTGACGAGATCTGCTCCTCCATCGTAAACGAGTACATGTTTGAAGACAAAGAGGACATGCTCCATGGCGTGAGAGAGATCCTTCTGGATGACGGGCATGTGGAGAATTATTGGCTGTCTAGCACGGATGACAAATTTCACTCTCACTTCTGTGACAAGAAATATACTAACTTGGGCAGTGTGAAAACCCATGAAAATACAGTTCACAGCTTTGTTCTGAAAAGAACGGAGAATACAGCAGCAAGTCAATGTCCTAAAGATGAGGTTTATGACCATTCACTGTTACTCTTCAAACTTACCAGCCTTCACAACAATTTGGACACTGCTGTCGATATGGGGGATGGAGAACGAGTAGTTCGCTCCACCAAATATGAGACTCTGATTCAGTCAGACTGACAAATATAAATACCTCATAGGCAGCATCCAAATCACCTCACTTGTGAAAGAACATCTGACCCAAGAACAGGCATAGCGGTTCATCTGGAATCGTTTCGTCAATATTTCAGATGGAAAGAACCGGAATATGGCAGTGGACGAATACATTGAAATGTTGAATCGCGACACTAAGGTGGCCTGTACTGGACATCAAACCAAAGAGTCCATCATGGCACACTCCAGAGAGTATCCTCTCCTGACAGATGCAGTGAAGCGGTTTGACCAGGTCACATCCATCAAGGGAAAGAAGGGTTTCCATAAACTGCCTTCTTACCAGGAAGATGTGAAGAAGGTTGTCACGGAGCTGTTACAGAACAAATGTTTAGAGGAAACTGGTAACAGAAAGCTAACCTGCAAGTGCTTCATTCAGACCGTGAAGTTTTCCTACCAGGGGTGAAGGACTTGCCTACAATGATCTCCCGCCACAAAGCGGCCATGCGTGTTCGGCGCTTAAGAGACCAGAGAAAATAATGTGCAAGCGACTGACTAAAACTGAGAAAACATTAAAGACTCGTCCTTTAAATCAGCAGTGTTACAGACTGATGGAGATATTTTTGGTGTGTAATTATGACTTTGAATTATCAATCACTGTACTAGTGTTAAAGTTATCACAGAGTGCCGATATATAATGTAAATATTATTGGTGTAAATAACAAAACATTACGGCAAGAAAAGGTATAATCTGAACAGCATTGACACAAAATTTTCCACAAAGACTAAATGCAAAGTTATCTCCCTTGGCACAAATATTCATTTGCAACTCTGAATAGATATATATATGAAGAGATGTCACTAAACCAGAAACGTAACGAGTAAAAATACCTTTTCTTTCAAGACTTGGATATAGTACTCACCATATCCGATGAAAATATGATGGTAATTAAATGAACATGATCAAAACAGAAAGATAACCCATGATGCATTGGAGAATCTATTAATTTCCAATCTATTCTGTAGTTTGGTCTAAGTGAAATATACATCCATTGTTGATGTATTTTTGTGTATCATTCAACTTCTTTCGTCCAGTTTCTGGATTCTCAAAGAAATTGATGCAATTTTCAATTAACTAACAAGGTTGAAGGCAGAAATATGGATCATGTAAGGATATTTGACTAAAAATACAGGAAACAGAACTATCGGAAGACCTCAATCTGACAGCTTTAGTCTATGTGGTTCATCTTGGTACAACAATAAGTCTAGAGAGAAGGCTTTTTACCCCTCAGCCCATAGGGCTGTGGGGTCTTGTTGCCATGTACGTACGTCCGTCCGTCCGTCGCTGTTTATTATATTCTGCCATTTTCTATTCTGGAAAAGAAGACGTTTTATCCATGTGATTTTCAAACTATGTATATAGTTTGTCATGTTAACCATCCTCAGTCCGCCATGCTTGTAATCAAGGGTTAAAATATTCCTTTTTATTCTATCATTTCCTCCATTCCATATAAACTTAAATAAAATCGAATTAAGCTCTTTAACAAATTCGTCGGGTGGGTTTGGTAAGGCAAGAAAGAGGTAAGTTAATTTTGATAGTGCCATTGATTTTATAACTGTGATCTTCCCTAAGAGAGATAAGTTGCGTATCTTCCATCTACTTAGTTCTCTTTTAAGATCTTCTAACTTCGCCAGGTAATTGATTTTCCATATTTGATTGAAATTTGTAGAAGATAATTCCACCCCGAGCATATTGAAATCAGTAACCCAATCCAATTTTTCGTCTTGACACAGCTTTAATTCGGATCCTGTCAAAGAGCCGATCCAAATTGCTTTAGTTTTATCAATATTAATTTAATCCAGTTATCTTATAAAACAGCTGCAGGATGTTTAATGACCGTTTAAGTGAAGAAGCAGAACCGTCAAGAGTTAGCTGAGTGTCGTCTGCATATTGAGTTATTTTATATTCTACATCTCCCATAGTTATACCTTTAACTTGTTTGTCTGTTCTTATCATAATTCCTAATATCTCTGCACATAAAAGAAACAGATATGGTGATATAGGGTCACCTTGTCTACAACCACGTGAATTCTGGAAAAAAAGTTGACAAGTGACCATTTTGGACTACACAAGTACGAATATTACTATAAAATGTCCGAATCCAGTGTCTGATGGACTCTCCAAATTTATAAACTTTTAGAACTTCGTCAATAAATTTCCAGGACACCGAATCGAAAGCTTTTTCGAAATCTATAAGTAGCAGTAAGCCTGGGATGTTATTATTTTTAGTAGAGAGCATAAGATCATAAACTAATCTCACATTCTCTGCAATATATCTACCTGGCACAAAACCCCTCTGGTCCTCGTGAATAAGTTTATTCAAAACTGATTTTATTCGATTTGCAACACAAGATGATGCTAACTTATATGTTACATTTAAAAGGGTTATTGGTCTCCAGTTTTTTAAATTGTCTCGGGGTTTACCAGGTTTCGGTAGACAGGTTATTACACCTTGTTTTTGTGTTATCGACAATTCCCCTTTCGTGTACGCTAAATTTATTGACTGTAGAACTAATTGGCCCAATTCTTTCCAAAACATTTTGAAAAATTCTACTGGAAAACCATCGATGCCTGGGCTTTTGTCGTTTTTTGGTATTTTTCAAGGCTTCGCTCAGTTCTTTATATGTGATCAAACCCTCTAAAGCAATATACTCTTTTGTGCTGAGTGTCGGTATTTCTAATGTTTCCAGAGTATTCCTTATTTCGGTTGCATCTATCTGATCTCTGTTAGTGTAAAGTTTTTCATAATATAATTTTTGTTCATTTAGGATTTTCTGGTTGTCAAATACTTCTTTTCCATTATCCAATGTTAGTTTCGCTATAACCTTATTTGTATAATTTGTTTTTTCCAAACCCAGAAAGTATTTTGTTGGTTTTTCACCCATACCTGCCCACTGTGCAGAAAAGGCCATGGAATGTCAGAGCCCAGCCTTTTATTCCTCTTTCAGGACATTCCAGTGGAGATGCGGCCATGAATTCGCAAGGTAATAACAGCAATGCATCTCAGCCAACAAACTCCAGGGGATCGCCTCAGTAGGCCACGAGTCGGTCCCATATGTCAATGGCCAACGTAGTTTACTGGTATCTCCAAAACGGGGGAATATATCTTATAATATTTCGGGAAATTTCTCTCAGTCTGTCAGACGGGAAATTCCGAAATATGAGGGAGTATATATCCAGGGAACTCTGAATGGTATAGAAGTTACTTATACCGTAGATACCGGCGCCACGAAGACTATCGTGTCTGAAAGGGTATTATCGAGAATACCTTATTTTCAGCGCCCAGAAATTAAACAACCAGGGAAGAAAATAATATCTTGCGCCGATGGGAGAGCCATGACATATAGGGGTAAAGCTACCTTTGATATTTTCTTAGGAGCTTTGAAATTAGAAGAGGAATTGGCCATTGCTGATATTGAAGATGAAATACTTTTAGGAACTGACATTCTTCAAAAAGGACCAAACGGACCAGCCGACATACTCTTGAGTGAAGGAAAAATAATTCTGGATAAGGTTGTCATACCCCTTAAACAGATCCCGCAGCCTAAACTCAGAAGAGTAGTTGCTGCACATGATGTTAATATCCCAGGGATGAGTGAAGCCATTATTGATGTAACTATAAATGGGGATAATGACGTCCAAATGGACATGGTGATTGAAGGATCACCACAATTTACGGAGAAATATTCTCTTTTAGTTGCGCCATGTATCATTAAACCCGGAGAGAGTTCCAATACGATGATCAGGGTTATTAACCCTTTCCATGGTCCAACGGATATCATGAGGAATACGTGTCTTGGCTTTGCAGAATCAGTGACCTCTGATATCTCCGTGATAATGGATACAGAAAATGAGTCTGATGAAAATAATTTTGACTCCATTCGTTGAATTCAATTGACAAATCCCATATCCAACACCGCACGTAAGATGTCTGATTCTTTCAGAATGGAAAGTAAGAAATCAGACACTCCAGTGCATCTTAAAGATCTCTATGAAGAGACTGTGAATCAGTTGGACTCCGGCAAACACGACACCGTTGCAGACCTCCTGAAAGACTATAGAGATGTATTCTCCAAAGATGAATACGATTTAGGGCTTACACATTTGGTGGAACATGCTATTGATACCGGTGATGCCAAGCCCATCAAACAGCCTCCCAGACGTATACCTTTAGCATTTGCTGGTGAAGATAAAAAGGCTTTAGAAAACCTTCAAAAACAGGGATCTATCAGACCCTCAACTTCACCATGGGCTTCACCCATCGTGCTAGTACGAAAGAAAAATGGTAAAGTAAGGCCATGCTGTGACTTTAGACGTTTGAATTCGGTAACGAAGAAAGATGCATTTCCATTACCCAGAGTTCAAGATTGTCTTGATGCTATAGAAGGAGCAACGTGGTTTTCCACACTTGATTTAACTTCAGCATACAACCAAGTTCCTATCAAAAAGGAAGACATACCCAAGACTGCATTTGTGGTAAAATATGGTTTATTTGAGCATTTGACCATGCCGTTTGGGCTTTGCAACGCGCCTGCGACCTTTCAAAGATGCATCGAACTGGCCTTGTCTGGACTACAATGGGTCACCTGTCTCATTTACCTGGATGACGTTGTGATATTCAGTCGCACTGTCGAAGAACACCTACAGAAATTACGTGAAGTTCTAGAAAAAATCAAACGTGCCAACCTCAAACTTAAACCATCAAAATGTCATTTGTTGAGGAAAGAAGTTGAATTCCTTGGCCACATTGTTTCTGGTGAAGGTGTCAAACCAAATCCTGATAATGTGCAAAAGTTAATAGACTGGCCTACTCCAACCAATGTTACCCAAGTTAGGGGTATACTGGGACTAGGAAGTTATTATCGACGGTGGATGCGAGACTTTTCACAGATGGTACATCCTTTGACTGAATTGACAAAAAAGAATAAACCCTTTGAATGGACTTCTAAATGCGAGGAGGCATTTAAATGGTTGAAAACAACATTAACTGGCTCAGACATCATGGGATACCCGAAAGATGATTGTCAGTTTATCCTAGATACCGATGCTTGTGACGTCAGTATAGGATCTGTGTTATCTCAAATCCAGGAGGGCAGAGAGAGAGTTATATCATATGCTAGTCGTACCTTGAACAAGGCAGAACGAAACTATTGTGTGACAGATCGAGAACTGCTAGCTGTGAAATATTTCACAGAGTATTTCCGTCACTATCTTCTGGGAAGGAAGTTTCTCGTGAGAACAGATCACGCTGCCTTGAAGTGGTTATTTAGCCTTAAGGAACCAAAGAACAGAATTGCAAGATGGATTGAAACGCTGTCAGCGTTCAATTTTGACATCGAACATAGACCCGGAAATCGGCATCAGAATGCCGATGCTATGTCTCGATATCCCAATCCTGTTGATGATGATACATTTCAAGATGGGACTTTGAAATGTGGTCCTTGTATAAAGTGTCAGAAAAGAGGTGTGGAAATGCAGAGTACATTGGTAGAGAGCCCTAAAGCCGAAGATGAGCTACGGAGGGTTAACTCACTCAATAAGTCGTCTGCAAACCCCAGAACTGACAACTTTTTACGAAGGCTGATGAATAGGGTGTTCGCGGCAACTCGTTGGTTTGTGCTGTTGTTCCTTGGTATGGTCACCCTGAAAGACCTTGAGACTGGGCACATGGCTAGTGGCAAATGCCAGTCATGTCGGAACCTAGAGGTCGGAGTGATCGAGGAGAACACCATTGAACCATGTGCTGATATTATCGATGTTACAGAAACTCACCTCGATGCGCAGAACAAAGGATTGGATCCTTCTGCGGTGAATCGCAAAGTTTCTGAGACACCCTGGATGCAGGGTTATGCTATGTCAACACTGAGGAAAAAGCAACTAGAGGACCCAGATATAGGACCAGTGTTCAAGTCATTTGAGGATGGTCAACGACCCTCTGGACCAGACGTATGTGCATCGAGTCCAGCCTCAAGACATTACTGGAATTCGTGGGACAACCTCACTGTAATGGATGGAGTACTTTTCCGGAAATTTCTCCGCAAGGATGCTACTGGCAGTCACTGGCAATTCCTGGTTCCCAGGAGCATGAGAGACCTTGTCCTCAGTCAGATGCACGGGTCCATCCTTGCGGGTCACTTAGGTCGTAAAAAGACTAGTGAGAAGGCACTACAGAGATTTTACTGGTGGAAGCTTAGAGAGGATGTAGAAAACTGGGTTCGTCGTTGTGATACTTGCGGAGCCAACAAAGCCCCGACGAAGTCACCCAGAGCACCTCTTGGAGATATGAGAGTCGGAGCCCCTCTGGACAGGCTATCGACAGACATTTTAGGGCCTTTTCCAGAAACGGAACGAGGGAACAAGTACATCATAATTGTAACAGACCATTTTACTAATTGGGTGGAGATATTTCCAATCCCGGATCAAACAGCAGAGACGTGTGCCCAAGTCATCCTGAATGAAGTCATTAGTAGGTATGGCTGTCCTTTAGACCTGCACAGTGATCAGGGATCGAATTATACAAGCGACATATTTACCGAACTTTGTAAACTACTTGAGATTCGGAAAACTCGAACGACGCCTAGACATCCCCAGTGTAATGGAAAGGTGGAACGCTTTAATCGCACACTGGTACGAATGACCCGGTCTTACATCAAGGATGATCAGGACAGCTGGGACCTTTACTTGGGATGTTTAGCTGCAGCGTACAGAGCTACCCCTCATGATGGCACAGGTCTGACTCCAAATTTGCTGATGCTTGGTCGAGAAGTACGACTCCCAGCTGAGGTAATATTTGGTACTGTTGGTCCACATGATCAAGAAAAATTTAGGACATATGGTGAATACGTTGATGAACTTCGTGACAAGTTACAACATGCTCATGACATCACCCGCCAGCGTCTCAAAATCGCGGCTAAGCGACAAAAGAAAACTTACGATGGGAAAACATTAGCACACACCTACAAACCGGGGGATTATGTGTGGTATTATCACGAGAAATGAGAGAAGGGTATCAGTGCAAAACTAACACTGCTATACAGCGGACCACATGTAGTAATCAAGAAATTTAATGACTTTGATTACATTATCCAGATGGATGAAAATGGTAAAAAGAGAGTCGTACACCACAATAAGTTAAAACCATACGAGGGAGTAACCATTCTGAAATGGGCAAAGAAAGCTTTGGAAAAATCCAAGGGGAGGGTAAAACCCAACATCCTAGACACAGGAAACACAATAAATCATGGCACAGAATCCGATAGCTGTTAGGGATAACACATCACTGCGTTGAACAAAACTAGCTAATACACATTTCCCTTGCTCTTTTCAGGAGCCAGATGTCAGATAGAGCAAAGAAAGCGTTTGGAAAGAGAGGGGCTGCTTACAGCTGTGCCAGGTGTGTCTACATAGGAGATAAACAGCAAGTGATCAGACACATAGTGACCAACCACCATTATAGATTTGAGGCGCCATATGCATGTGGAAGTTGCAATAAAATTGCCCTGAGGTTGGATGAGATGAAGAAACATATGGACGACAAACACCCCTCGTGCAACTCAATGGAAAACGTCGGTGGAATCAAAACACCATATGTTCTTAAACCGGAGGATGCCAACGCCATGTCCAAAGCGGAGTCAATTAGGTTTTATGACAAAGGAGCAGGGGCCCAGGCACAAACCACCAGAACTGAAGAAACACTGACTCCATCAGCCAGCTTGCCTCCTCTAATTCCAATTGAGATTCCAACGAAGACTCAAAACGTTCAACGAATTCCAGGGTGCAACATGGATGAAGTGATGGAAGTATTTCGGCAATATCCAAGGATTCTAAACCAGGTCAATGATATTATCGAATTGCGACATGCTGTTGACTCCATCTCCACGGATGCAATCGACCCAGAAAAAGTAATCCTGGATACGAATCCTCCGAATGTTGATGTGACCAGCATTATAGATGTTCCCACCATCACAATCATTTCCAACGATGTTATCGAAAAGGATGTTACCCCTAAAACCATCACCGACATTGGTACTGTTCCTGAATGCCAAGTATCCAATGATCCTGCACCATTAGTTGAAAGCATCGACCTTCATCCAGGAGACAATGAGGTTCGAGATCTGCTACAGGATTGCGATGTTTCAGCCATAAAACTGCCCACAAAATCTAAACCTAAACCAAAGAAGAAAACCACCGCCGGAATCAAGAAATCCATTGGGAAACCATCAACATCGCCATCCGATTCCACTAACAGAGAATATGCTTCATTGGAAACGATCACCAAAATAATTAAAGAGACGGTCAAAGACACGGTGGAGGCAATGACATCAACCATCAGGACAGGGGTTCATAAACAGGTCACACCCCCGGAACAAGATCTAAGACCAGTGGTAAATCAATTGATGACCACCAACGTCAATTTCTCTCAGATCGCCGGCATACTCAAGGCCTCCAACTCCAAAAACTCGGAAATCAGCTGTGCCGTCTCGGATCTCACCAAATCAATCTCTGGCCTCACCTCGGAAATGTCCAGAATGAATAGAGCCATGTCAGTTTTCACAGAGACTTCGATAAAAATTGAGCAGGGTCTGACTGAACAGACCAGTATACTCCGGTCTTTATACCAGGCTTCGATTGATGCTCATGCCAACGTAACAGCTGCGATGAAGCACCAGGCGGAGGGATTTGAGTTCGTCAGGAATAAAATCCCTGAGTTCATCGAAAATCATAGCCACAGCAGGGTAGTCGTCGGATTAGAAACGGAGACTTTGAAGCCGAGTCAAACAACTTCAGAAAAACCAAATGAACCTGTTATCTATGTGGATTCGCTTTTCTCCCCCACTCACAGCAACGACAGTGAGGTCGACGACTCCCCTGATGTCTCCATTCTCGACAACGGGGATGTTACTCCAAAACCAGGAACTCCACAAGCGTCTGAGAGCCATCATGCCGTTAATGCAGCTCATCCTGCCGAAAAACCAACCCGCTCTCGCAGTGAAACAGCCCGCCCAAGGAGCGAAGTCAGGCGCCCTCAACAGGAGGTTTATCGTCCCAGAGAAGAGGCAAGTCACCCCCGATGGGATGGTTTTCGGCCCTGGAGAGACGAACCACAACGACCCAACAACTACGGCAGACAGCGATACCCACAGTATCGACCACCATGGGTACGTCAACCCATGCATGGCAAGAGGCCACGCAGCCAGAGTCCAGACCATAGGCGCATCGTCCATCATGATGATCCTAGAAAACAAATGAAGAAAACTGAATATTAGGACAATTACAAATCTGTCACCATAGACGAAATAGCAAAGTTCTGTACATATATAACTCGGTATTGTCTTGAATTGTGTTTTCATTTAATTATTTAATGAGGACATTAATTTTTAAAGAAAACAGGGGGATAATGTGACAATCTGTTAAATTGTGATGTTTCAATCAATGTTCAGTGTTACAGTTTCAATGTTTTGTTATCATTTGGAAGAACGGATATAAATTATTATCTGCTAACTCTTAATCATCTTGTTGTTCTTTCAATATATATTCGGTCATTCTCAAAAGATTCTACGCACTATGCAAACCAGTGCCAACTTCGTTTCTTATAAAGATAAATGTCAATCTGTCCTTGTAGTTACTTACAGTGATCGGTTAGGGGATTATTCTTGCTGTTCATCAAGTTATTGTTGAGTCATAACTTTCTCAGATGTTCGTTGAATCCAAGTTTATTCACAAATTTTGTCGAGCGATCTCGCCGATGATCGCCATGTTTGCAGAGAGATCGATAACGAAGTTTCACTCTCTAACCAGTTCTCATCTAATTTTAGAGTAACTTTTGCAATGTTTTGATACTTCTAAATGATTGAATTAGCTACTTGAATTGAATATTGTTCTTATTCACTAGCAATTGTAGATTATTAACTTGGAATTAGGTCATTTTACGATGGAAGCTCTCCTATGAACAATTAATTCTGAGACAAAATTTCATTGTAGGATTCTAATGTACCTAGTATAACCTTTCCTATCATTGGACTACTTTTGGTGCACATGAATACATATGTAATTCGGTTCAGGACTTTCAAATCTGGCAGTTGGTGAGAATGGTGGGAGAATATGTTTGCAACCATGAGGAGTTGTTCCTGCTAACTTAGGCCTGCATAATTTATACTATTTCCTGGTCATACATGATACAGATTTGTGTGGTAAGTCTGTTTGAATGCAAAGTAACAGTTTGATTATGGTTTAGGCCAGTAATTTTGTGGACAATTTGTAGTTTTTTCTGCCATGTTGATCAATGTGTTCTTTCCTTCATTCATTGTCTGTTTAGATTTCATTGCATGACAGATCTTATGTACAACAGTTTGAGTGGAGTGATTTGTACCATTCATGTGGAGGTCAGGATGATGTCATTCTGACCACCACCATGAAAATATTGATAAGCCGAGAAGTTATTGGAACAGTGCGCGGTGAGTTTGCCGGAAGAGTGCGCGGTGAGGTTGCCGGAAGAGTGCGCGGTGAGGTTGCCGGAAGAGTGTGCGGTGAGTTTGCCGGAAGAGTGCGCGGTGAGGTTGCCGGAAGAGTGCGCGGTGAGGTTGCCGGAAGAGTGCGCGGTGAGGTTGCCGGAAGAGTGTGCCAGAAGGCTGCCGGAATACATAAGCAGTTTGCGGCCAGCTTGCCGCAATCTGTATAGTGTGCCGGAAAGCTCATTTGCATGTGAAAAACTCTGTTGCGGCAAGGTTGCCGCAAACTCTCCGGCACACTGTGCGCGGTGAGGTTGCCAGAAAGTTTGCGGCAAGCTTGCCGCAACCAGTGTGCCAGAAGAATATTATTTCGTTAAGGGTGTCGCTGTATAGCTGAAATAACACTGAACGCGACGTTAATCCTTAATTCTCTCTATCTCTCGGTGGCTTTAGGAATCCGTTTGGTGCCGAACTGAGCAAATCATATAGCGTAGGTCGATGAAGTCACTAACTCCGCCTTCTGTATGGATGGTTAGGATCAGCTATCGAATATAGAATGGTCAAGGAAATAGAAACTAAATCAATATGACAACGAAGCAAAAAGACCAAATTATAGACAAGTTGAGCTAGAATTCGATAAGACAATCAAATTATAGACAAGTTGAGCTAGAATTCGATAAGACGATCACATATATGCATTTTACGTTGTGTGTATGTTTTAATGTGTTGAATTACTGAGTTATCAGCTTGAATACTTAGAATTTTGTTTGATCGTCACAATATAAGTGAAATATTGCTGAACGCGACTTCAAACCCTAATTCTCTCTCCTACATTCCAACTGATATGGAATTTCCTAACAAATCTTCGAAACTGGATACCAACAAAACACAATTTAGTTTTGTCGCTTACGGAAAGTTCGCATGCAGCTGTATGAATTTAAAGATTGAAAGCGAGTCTTTGTATCAAGCAGCTACTTTGGATCTGTTTAGTCTAGTAAATGAAGATTGTATTTTTGGTTGTTTGAGAGAAATCGGTTTGCTGCAGAAGTTTTAGCAGGTTTTAGTGTGTGTACATGTTTTTAGTGTGTTTTGTTGATTATTTTCGGATTGCTGGGTCGTTGCCTTGTTCTTGTTGAAATAATCTTCGCCGCTATATAGCAATATTGCTGAACACACTCGCATGCAGAAATGTCGCGTAAATTTTAATGTATGTGCATGTCTTTTGGTGCGTTGTGTTCATTACTTTGGGATTGCTGGGTAGTTGGCTAGTTTGTCGCTTACGTAAAGGTCGCATGCAGCTGAATAGATTTTAAGATTGTAAGAGTCTTTGTAACAAGGAGCTACCTTAGATCTGTTTAGTCTGGTAAATAAAGACTGTATTTTAGGTTATTTGAGAGAAATTGGTTTGTTGTAGAAGTTTAAATGTATGTACATGTTTTTGGTGTGTTGTGTTTTGTTGGGTTATTGCCTTGCTTTTGTTGAAGTAATTATTGTCGTTATATAGCAATATTGCTGAATCCGACGTTAAACCTTATTTCACTCTTTCTCTCATGCAGAAACGTCGCGTGTTGAAATGTTTTGGACTTCATCGACTGCATAGATTTTCAGATTGAAGATATTCTTTTTATCGAGCGACTACTTTTGGAAGATATTTTTAGTCGGGTGAGGGAGGACTGTATCTTGGGTTATTTGAGAGAGATCGGTTTGTTGCATAAGTTTTAATGTGCTGGATTACTAAGTTATTGGCTTGATTACTTAGATATGTACACATTTTTGTTGTGTTGTGTTGATTACGTCTGGGTTGCTGGTTTATTGACTTGCTTTTGTTGGAATACCTAGAATATTGATTGATCGTCGCTAAGCAATATTGCTGAACGCGACGTTAAACCGTAATTCATTCTTTCTTTCTCCCGTGCAGAAATGTCGCGTGTTGAAATGCTGTGAACTTTGTTGGGACGGAGTGTGTGTGTGGGTGGGGGGGGGGGGTGGGCGTATGTATACATTGTAGTGCATACAGCACATACGATCTCCAAAATGTCTGATCTGTGCACATTTGAAATGACACCATGTTCCACAGATGTCACACTGCACCCACGATCGATTGATGCCAGGCTTGGTGCAGCCTAGGAAGTAGCGCTTTGTGCACTGTGACGGCGGTTTATTCGTGCAATGTGAACCCGCATTAACCCATATTGGTTACGATCATATTTGGCCTCCTCCAAATATGGAGCCCCAGTGTTTTTCGGTAGTCTCTTCACATTACACTCAATCGATATCGAATCAATATTGGCTGCCATTTTGTTTGATTGTCGCTGTATAGCTGAAATAACGCTGAACGCGACGTTAATCCTTAATTCTCTCTATCTCTCGGTGGTTTTAGGAATCCGGTTGGCGCCGAACTGAGCAAATCATATAGCCTAGGTCGATGATGTCACTAACTCCGCCTTCTGTATGGATGGTTAGGATCCGCTATAGAATATAGAATGGTCAAGGAAATAAAAACTAAATCAATATGACAACGAAGCAAAAAGACCAAATTATAGACAAGTTGAGCTAGAATTCGATAAGACGATCACATATATGCATTTTACGTTGTGTGTATGCTTTAATGTGTTGAATTACTGAGTTATCAGCTTGAATACTTAGAATTTTGTTTGATCGTCACAATATAAGTGAAATATTAATGAACGCGACTTCAAACCCTAATTCTCTCTCTCTCTCTCTCTCTCTCTCTTTCGTTCTCTCTCCTACATTCCAACTGATATGGAATTTCCTAACAAATCTTCTAAACTGGATACCAACAAAAAAACAATTTAGTTTTGTCGCTTACGGAAAGTTCGCATGCAGCTGTATGAATTTAAAGATTGAAAGCGAGTCTTTTTATCGAGCAGCTACTTTGGATCTGTTTAGTCTAGTAAATGAAGAGTATTTAACGTTATTTGAGAGAAATCGGTTTGTTGTAGAAGTTTTAGTGTGTGTACATGTTTTTGGTGTGTTTTGTTGATTATTTTCGGATTGCTGGGTCGTTGCGTTGTTCTTGTTGAAATAATCTTCGCCGCTATATAGCAATATTGCTGAACACACTCGCATGCAGAAATGTCGCGTAAATTTTAATCTATGTGCATGTCTTTTGGTGCGTTGTGTTCATTACTTCGGGATTGCTGGGTAGTTGGCTAGTTTTGTCGCTTACGTAAAGGTCGCATGCAGCTGAACAGATTTTAAGACTGTAAGAGTCTTTGTAACAAGCAGCTACTTTAGATCTGTTTAGTCTGGTAAATAAAGACTGTATTTTAGGTTATTTGAGAGAAATCAGTTTGTTGTAGAAGTTTAAATGTATGTACATGTTTTTGGTGTGTTGTGTTTTGCTGGGTTATTGCCTTGCTTTTGTTGAAGTAATTATTGTCGTTATATAGCAATATTGCTGAATCCGACGTTAAACCTTATTTCACTCTTTCACTCATGCAGAAATGTCGCGTGTTGAAATGTTGTGGACTTGTCGACTGCATAGATTTTCAGATTGAAGAGATTCTTTTTATCGAGCGACTACTTTTGGAAGATATTTTTAGTCGGGTTAGGGAGGACTGTATCTTGGTTATTTGAGAGAGATCGGTTTGTTGCATAAGTTTTAATGTGTTGGATTACTAATTTATTGGCTTGAGTACTTAGATATGTACAAATTTGTGTTGTGTTGTCTTGATTACTATTGGGTTGCTGGTTTCTTGACTTGTTTTTGTTGGAACACCTAGAATATTGATTGATCGTCGCTATATAGCAATATTGCTGAACGCGACGTTAAACCGTAATTCATTCTCTCTCTCTCGTGCAGAAATGTCGCGTGTTGAAATGTTGTGGACTTCGTGGGGAAAGGGCGGGGGTATGTATACATTGTAGTGCATACAGCACATAATGTCTCCAAAATGTCTGATGCACATTTGAAATGACATCATGTTCCACAGATGCCACACTGCACCACGGTCGATTGATGCCGGGCCTGTTGCAGACTGGGAAATCGCGCGTTGTGCACTGTGATGGCGTTTTTTTTGTACAATGTGAACCCGCATTAATCCGTATTGGTTACGGTCACATTTGGCCCCCTCCAAATATGACTGCCGAACCCCCGCTCTGGGGCCCCAGTGTTCTCCGAGTCTCTTCACATTACACGCAATCGATATCCAATCACTATTGGCTGCCATTTTGACTGGAATCACAGAACCGCAGAAACAGAAAAATACATACTGACTGCATAACGCGCATTCATCATATTTTTTCATCAGGTTTGCATGTTCTTAGGTCAACATACTTGGCCCCACCCCGTTGATCAGTGTTTTCTAGCGGTTTCTTCACATTACACTCAATCGATATCCAATCAATATTGCCTGCCATTTTGACTGAAATCAGAGAACCGCAGAAACTGAAAAATACATACTGTCTGAATAATGCGCATTGGACAATTTTTTCATCTGGTTTGCATGTTCCTGGTGCAAAATGTATCCACCCCGTTGATGATCGCAAAGGCATTCTGTAAGAAAGGGGAGCAGTGTTGGATCTTACTATAGACACAAAACACTCTGATCATAAAAGGGAACCAGTCCCAAGGTGTACGCCATGCCACGAAGAACTCAGTGAAGCTTATTCTGATGGACTGGATAGATTTTTAGATTGTGAGAGATTCTTTTTATCTCCTTGTTATTGTCTTGATTTTGTTGAAATGCTTGGAATTTTGTTTGATTGTCGCTATATAGCTGAAATATTGTTGAACGCGAGGTTAATCCTTAATTCTCTCTCTCTCTGTTGGTGGTTGTAGTCACCCGTACTATACTGAGCAAAAATCATATAGGACGACGCTGTCACTAACTCCATCTTCTGTATGGTTAGGACCAACTGTCGAATATAGAATGGCCAGGGAAACAGGAACTAAATCAATATGAAAACGAAGAAAAATACCAAATTAGACACGTTGAGCTAGAATTCGATAAGACTAATTTCATAAATGCATTTTACGTTGTGTGTGTGTTTTAATGTGTTGCATTACTAAATTATTGACTTGATGAATATTATATGACTAGATTTGATCAACAAATTCTTACGATCTTTGAAAGAAATCGGTTTGTTGTATAAGTTTTAATGTATGTGCATGTCTTTTGGTGTGTTGTGTTGATTACGTCTGGATTGCTAGGTTGTTGAATTGGTTTTATTAGAACACTTAGAATTTTGTTTGATCATCGCGATATACCTGAAATATTGCTGAACGTGACATTAAACCTTAATTCTCTCTGTTATTGCTGAACGCGACATTAGACCTTAATTCTCTCTCTGTTAGTGCACACCCAAGTTTCTCTCCTCCCTTGGTTCTCAACATCCAGCCAACAGCCAACTTTAAATGACAAGAACAAACGTGCTACAAGAAATTGTTCTTGAATATTTATGTACATAGAAATTCAAGAGAATTAAATTTAACGTCGCGTTCATACATATATCGGCTATATTGCGATGGAAGATTGAAAAGTTATGCAAAGAACATATTATTCTAAGTGGCGTGCTTTTGGAACTATACGTTTACAATTTATATTTGCCTGGACGATGGAATTTCATAGATACTTTTTCGCGTCATGGGATATCATTCACTTATACAGTACTTGATTGCTCCATTTAATTACGGGATTCTCATTCCCTTTTTGGAAATTTGGAAGAAGATTTAGCCAACAATCGATGTTTATTATACTTGGTGTTGTGTTGTGTGGATATGGATTACCCGTTATACACGGGACATTATTGGTGGCAAGCGTCAAATCAGACGTTCAATATTCATCCGTCTTCCATAAAAGAATTACCGCGTCAATTATCGAAAAACCTATTTCGTATGACAGCACCAACTTTATGTGAGCGTGAATAAAACTAATAACAACACATCTCCAAATCGTTTCCAGAGAATGTATCTCATTCACGCTTTGATTGTGCGTGTTCATTTGAACACTATGTAGATGGAAATCACATTATATTCAAACGGCCACTCACTATTCACTATGACTATGCCATGTAACTCCAACAGCTTCCAAAAAGTGGAAATTATATGTCAGAAAACATGTCAGTGCACAGCACATGAGGTCTTCAAAATTTCTGATCTCTGCACATTTGAAATTACACCATCTTCCACAGATGTCACACTGCCTCCATGGTTGATTGATGCTGGGCCTGTTGCAGCCTGGGAAGTTGTGCGATGTGACGGCGGTTTCTTCCTACAACGCAATATTGTGCGTTCCACATATTTTTTTTTATCAGGTTTGCATGTTGTTGCTTCAACATGCTTGGATCCACCCCGTTGATGATCACAAAGGCATTCTGCAAGAAAGGAAAGCAGCGATTGATCTAATTATAGACTTAATTACAACACACATAAGGGAAGTGGGAAGAGGTGCCGACATACTGACTGCGTCACATGACTTCACAGAATAGTCCTCTGGTTAACATATTCTAAAGGACATACCAAGAATCTAACGATTCGTGATATGTGTTGTATCTCAGGTATCTCAAATCTCTGATCAGAAAAGGGAATCGGTCCCAAGGTGTATTCGATGCCGCGAGCAACTCACAGTGAAAGATCTTCTGATCGACTGTATAGATTTAAAGATTGAAAGGGATCCTTTTTATCGAGCAGCTACTTTAGAAGATCTTTTTAGTCGGATAAAAGAAGGCTGTATTTTAATTTATTCGAGAGAAATAGGTGTGTTGTGTTGATTACTTCTGGATTGCTGGATTGTTGCGTTGTTTTTGTTGAAATACGTAGAATTTCTTTTTATTGTCGCTGTATAGCTGAAATATTGCTGAACTCGGCGTTAATAATTAATACTTTCTGCTGGTCGTTTTAGGGATCCGGTTGGCGCTGTACTGAGCAAATCATATGGGACAACGATGTCACTAACTTCGCCTTCTGTATGGTTAGGATCAACTGTCGAATATAGAATATTCAAGGAAATAGAAACTAAATCAATATATGACGAAGTAAAATGACCAAATTAGATAAGTTGAGATAGAATTCGATATGACAAATACATACATGCATTTTACGTTGTGCGTAAGTTTTAATGTGTTGGATAACTATTTTATTAACTTGAATACTTAGAATTTTGTCTGATCGTCTCTCTATAACTGAAATGTTGCTGAACGCGACGTCAAACCTTAATTCTCTCTTTCTCTTTCTGTCTCTATCCTACATTTCAATTGATATGGAATTTGCTAACAGATCTTCAAAACTGAGTTAATACCAACAATGGTTATCTGATAAATTAGGCACATAAAACAATTTAGTTTTGTCGCTCACGGAAAGTTCACATGCAGCTGTATATATTTAAAGGTTGAAAGCGAGTCTTTTTATCAAGCAGCTATACTTTGGATCTGTTCAGTCGGGTAAATGAAGATGATTTTAGGTTATTTGAGAGAAATCGGTTTGTTGTAAAAGTTTTAATGTATGTACATGTTTTTGGTGTGTTGCGTTGATTACTTCTGGATTGCTGCGTTATTGCCTTGTTTTTCTTGAAATACTTATCGTCGCTATACAGCAATATTTCTTAACGCGACGTTAAACCTTAATTCACTCTCTCTCGCATGCAGAAATGTCGCATAAGTTTTAATGTATGTGTTTTGGTGCGTCGTGTTCATTACTTCGGGATTGCTGGGATATTGACTCGTTTTTGTTGGAATACATAGAATTTTGTTTGATCGTCGCATGCAGAAATGTCGCGTGTTGAAATGTTGTGGACTCCGTGGGAAAGGGGGCGGGGGATAGGTATACATGTTAGTGCACAGCACATGTCTCCAAAATATCTGATCTCTGCACATTTGAAATGACACCTTCCACAGAAGTCACACTACACCCACAGTTGATTGATGACGGACCTGGTGCAGCCTAGGAAGTACCGCGCTGTGATGGCGATTTCTTCCTCCAACGCAATAATGCGCTTTCAACATATTTTTTCATCAGGTTTACATGTTCTTGGTTCAGCATGCTTGGATTCACCCCGTTGATCGCAAAGGCATTCTGCAATAAAGGGAAGCAACGATGGATCTAATTATAGACTCGATGTGATCAAAAAAGGGAACCAGCCCACGGTGTATTCAATGCCACGAAAAAGTCGCAGTGAAACATTCTGATCGACTATAGATTTTTAGATTGTGGGAGATTGTTTTTATCTCCTTATTGCCTTGTTTTTGTTGAAATACTTAGAACTTTGTTTGATTGAGGCTATATAGTCGAAATATTGTTCTTGGTTCAACATGCTTGGATCCACCGCGTTGATGATCGCAAAGGCATTCTGCAAGAAAGGGAAGCAGCGAAGGATCTAATTATACAATCAAAACGCTCTGATCAGAAAAGGGAACCAGTCCCAACGTGTATTCGATGCCGCAAAGAACTCAGTGAAACATCTTCTGATCGACTGTACATATTTAAAGATTCTAAGGGATTCTTTTGATCGAGCAGCTACTTTAGAAGATCTTTTTAGTCGGATAAAAGAAGACTATTTTAGTTCATTCGGGAGAAATAGGTGTTCTTTTGATTATTCTGGATTGCTGGATTGTTGTCTTGCTTTTATTGAAAAAATTTGAATTTTGTTTGATTGCCGCTGTAAAGCTGAAACGCGACGTTAATACTTAATGCTCTCTTTCTCTCTCTCCCTGTTGGTGATTTTAGGATTCCGGTTGGCGCTGGACTGAGCCGGTCATAGGACGGTGATGTCACCAACTCCGCCTTCTGCATGGTTAAGAACAACTGTCAAATATGGAATAGTAAAGGAAATACACACTAAACCAATATGACAACGAAGTAAAATGGCTAAATCAGACAAGCTGAGCTAGAATTCGATAAGACATACACATATGCAGTTTACGTTGTGTATGTTTTAATGTGTTGGATTACTAAGTTGTTAACTTGAATACTTAGAATTTTGTTTGATCGTCGCTAAAATGCTGAAATATTGCTGATCACGACGTTAAACCTCAATTCTCTCTCCTGTGATTGTTTAGACCTGAAAGATGTGAAAACATCTGTTACAGATTGTGGAAATGAATTGAAATTATAAACCGAACTCAGCATGATCATATATATGAACACCCGCACTCAGTATGATCATAATATGTACATCATACATATTTAGTGTCACATTCAAATTACTTGATAAGTTCTTTTAAGTCGGGTAAACGAAGACTGTATTTAAGGTTGTTTTAGAAAAATCTAAGTTATTAACTTGAATACTTAGGATTCTGTTTGATTGTCGCTTTTCATTTCAAAGATTGCTGAACGCGACATTAAGCCTCAATTCTCTCAGTCTGGAATTTGCAAACAGATCTTCAAAACTGACTTGATGCCACAAAATTGATCTGATAAATTATGTACATAAAAACAATTTAGTTTTGTCGCTCACGGAAAGTTCACATGCAGCTGTGTAGATTTAAGGGTTGAAAGCAAGCAGCTACTTAAGGGTTGAAAGCAAGCAGCTACTTTATATCTGTTCAGTCGGGTAAATGAAGACTATTTTAGGCTATTTGAGAGAAATCGGTTTGTTGTAAAAGTTTTAAGGTATGTACATATTTTTGGTGTGTTGTCTTGATTACTATTGGGTTGCTCGGTTATTGACTTGTTTTTGTTGGAATACCTAGAATATTGATTGATCGTCGATGTACAGCAATATGGCTGAACGCGACGTTAAACCTTAATTCATTCTTTCTTTCTCCCGTGCAGAAATGTCGCGTGTTGAAATGTTGTGGACTTTGTGGGGGGCGGGGGGTATGTATACATTGTAGTGCATACAGCACATACGGTGTCCAAAATGTCTGATCTCTGCACAATTGAAATGGCACCATGTTCCACATATGTCACACTGCACCCACGGTCGATTGATGCCAGGTTTGGTGCAGCCTAGGAAGTAGCGCGTTGTGCACTGTGACGGCGGTTTTTCCGTGCAATGTGAACCCGCACTAACCCATATTGGTTACGATCACATTTGGCCTCCTCCAAATATGGAGCCCCAGTGTTTTCCGACAGTCTCTTCACATTACACTCAATCGATATCCAATCAATATTGGCTGCCATTTTGCCTGAAATCACAGAAGCGCTGAAACTGAAAAATAGATACTGGCCGAATAACGCGCATTCAACACATTATTTCATCAGGTTTGCATGTTCTTAGTTCAACATACTTGGATCCACTCCGTGGATTATCGCAAAGGCATTCTGCAAGAAAGGGGAACAACGATGGGGCTAATTAAAGACTCGAAACGCTCTGATCAGAAAAAAAAAGATCCAGTCCCAAAGTGTATGCCATGCCGCGAAGAACTCGGTGAAACTTATTCTGATCGACTGTATAGATTTTTAGAATGTGAGGGATTCTTTTTATCTCCTTGTTATTGCCTTGTTTTTGTTGAAATGCTTGGAATTTTGTTTGATTGTCGCTGTATAGCTGAAATAACGCTGAACGCGACGTTAATCCTTAATTCTCTCTATCTCTCGGTGGTTTTAGGGATCCGTTTGGCGCCGAACTGAGCAAATCATATAGCTTAGGTCGATGAAGTCACTAACTCCGCCTTCTGTATGGATGGTTAGGATCAACTATCGAATATAGAATGGTCAAGGAAATAGAAACTAAATCAATATGACAACGAAGCAAAAAGGCCAAATTATAGACAAGTTGAGCTAGAATTCGATAAGACAATTACATATATGCATTTTACGTTGTGTGTATCTTTTAATGTGTTGAATTACTGAGTTATCAGCTTGAATACTTAGAATTTTGTTTGATCGTCACAATATAAGTGAAATATTGCTGAACGCGACTTCAAACCCTAATTCTCTCCTACATTCCAACTGATATGGAATTTCCTAACAAATCTTCGAAACTGGATACCAACAAAAAAGAATTTAGTTTTGTCGCTTACGGAAAGTTCGCATGCAGCTGTATGAATTTAAAGATTGAAAGCGAGTCTTTTTATCAAGCAGCTACTTTGGATCTGTTTAGTCTAGTAAATGAAGATTGTATTTTAGGTTATTTGAGAGCAATCGGTTTGTTGTAGAAGTTTTAGCAGGTCTTAGTGTGTGTACATGTTTTTGGTGTGTTTTGTTGATTATTTTCGGATTGCTGGGTCGTTGCCTTGTTCTTGTTGAAATAATCTTCGCCGCTATATAGCAATATTGCTGAACACACTCGCATGCAGAAATGTCGCGTAAATTTTAATGTATGTGCATGTCTTTTGGTGCGTTGTGTTCATTACTTCGGGATTGCCGGGTAGTTGGCTAGTTTTGTCGCTTACGTAAAGGTCGCATGCAGCTGAATAAATTTTAAGATTGTAAGAGTCTTTGTAACAAGCAGCTACTTTAGATCTGTTTAGTCTGGTAAATAGAGACTGTATTTTAGGTTATTTGAAAGAAATCGGTTTGTTGATGAAGTTTAAATGTATGTACATGTTTTTGGTGTGTTGTGTTTTGCTGGGTTATTGCCTTGCTTTTGTTGAAGTAATTATTTCACTCTTTCACATATGCAGAAATGTCGCGTGTTGAAATGTTGTGGACTTCGTCGACTGCATAGATTTTCTGATTGAAGAGATTCTTTTTATCGAGCGACTACTTTTGGAAGATATTTTTAGTCGGGTTAGGGAGGACTATCTTGGGTTATTTGAGAGAGATCGGTTTGTTGCATAAGTTTTAATGTGCTGGATTACCAAGTTATTGGCTTGAGTACTTAGATATGTACAAATTTTTGTTGTGTTGTGTTGATTACGTCTGGGTTGCTGGTTTATTGACTTGTTTTTGTTGTAATACCTAGAATATTGATTGATCGTCGCAAAATAGCAATATTGCTGAACGCGACGTTAAACCTTAATTCACTCAATTCACTCTCTCTTGTGCAGAAATGTCGCGTGTTGAAATGTTGTGGACTTCGTGGGGAAAGGGCGGGGGTATGTATACATTGTAGTGCATACAGCACATAAGGTCTCCAAAATGTCTGATCTCTGCACATTTGAAATGACATCATGTTCCACAGATGCCACACTGCACCACAGTCGATTGATGCCGGGCCTGGTGCAGCCTGGGAAATAGCGCGTTGTGCACTGTGATGGCGTTTTTTTTGTACAATGTGAACCCGCATTAACCCGTATTGGTTACGGTCACATTTGGCCCCCTCCAAATATGACTGCCGAACCCCCGTTCTGAGGCCCCAGTGTTTTCCGAGTCTCTTCACATTACACGCAATCGATATCCAATCACTATTGGCTGCCATTTTGACTGGAATCACAGAACCGCAGAAACAGAAAAATACATACTGACTGCATAAGGCGCATTCAACATATTTTTTCATCGGGTTTGCATGTTCTTAGGTCAACATACTTGACCCCACGCCGTTGATAAGTGTTTTCTAGCGGTTTCTTCACATTACACTCAATCGATATCCAATCAATATTGCCTGCCATTTTGACTGAAATCAGAGAACCGCAGAAACTGAAAAATACATACTGTCTGAATAATGCCCATTGGACAATTTTTTCATCTGGTTTGCATGTTCCTGGTGCAACATGTATTCACCCCGTTGAGTACTATACTGAGCAAAAATCATATAGGACGACGATGTCACTAACTCCATCTTCTGTATGGTTAGGACCAACTGTCGAATATAGAATGGCCAGGGAAACAGGAACTAAATCAATATGAAAACGAAGAAAAAATACCAAATTAGACACGTTGAGCTAGAATTCGATAAGACTAATTTCATAATGCATTTTACGTTGTGTGTGTGTTTTAATGTATTGCATTACTAAATTATTAACTTGATGAATATTATATGACTAGATTTGATCAACAAATTCTTACGATCTTTGAAAGAAATCGGTTTGTTGTATAAGTTTTAATGTATGTACATGTCTTTTGGTGTGTTGTGTTGATTACGTCTGGATTGCTAGGTTGTTGAATTGGTTTTATTAGAACACTTAGAATTTTGTTTGATCATCGCGATATACCTGAAATATTGCTGAACGCGACATTAAACCTTAATTCTCTCTCTGTTAGTGCACACCCAAGTTTCCCTCCTCCCTTGGTTCTCAACATCCAGCCAACAGCCAACTTTGAATGACAAGGACAAACGTGCTACAAGAAATTGTTCTTGAATATTTATGAATTATCGCTGCAATATATCACAAAACTGCGTTCGAGCCACTCAAATCCTGCATATAACTGTGTTTTCAACCCTGAGTACGCAGATTTATATTCTCTAAAACCCTTGATTATTCCACCTCTTGGAATCCGTATGAAACCACACGTTGTAGCAGCTGGTATTAAAGTTAGTCAGATTTTACCTAACGAGCTCTTACCAACTCCACCATGGCAGTTAGCCACGCCAGAAGTAGATATTTCACTGACTAAATATAAAAAGGCAGACACGAGCCAGCTCGTGTATACACAAGAATTCGGTCTACTGAGAGAGAAATACAGTTCACATCAGGCTATTTATACAGATGGTTCTAAAGATGGTGAAAGAGTAGCATGTGCTACTATCTTTAGTCCCAAAACTAAAACGTATCGACTGCCAGGTAAAAGTTCCATATTTACTGCAGAAGCAAAAACTCTATTATCTGCTTTAGAAGGTATTGGATCCACTAGAAGGAAAAAATGTCATATTCCTCAGATTCAATGTCATGCCTTAAAACAATTAAAAATGGAAATTCCACTCATCCCACCATCTTGGAAATTCTACAATTATGACACCAGATTTGATCAACAGATATTGTGTTTTGTTGGGTGCCTAGTCACGTTGACATCAAAGGCAACACTGAAGCTGATAGACTAGCTAACGCAGCTTTAGATGGAGAAGTTGACCCTGTTGGTCTCCCATACAGCGATTTCAGACCATCTATCTGCGCATATGTAAGAAGGCTGTTTCAATCGCTATAGGATACTATGGATAATAACAAACTTCACGAGTTCAAAAAAACGGTTGGTTATACTCACCTGAACAGTCATAAACGCCTCGACCAGGCCATGATTAGACGATGTAGGATCGTCACACGATTAACTCATGAATATTTACTAAAACAGGAGCCGATTCCAAGGTGTATACCTTGCCATGAAGATCTGATGGTGAAACATATTCTCCTGGACTGCATAGATTTTAAAACTGTAAGAGATACTTTTTATCGAGCAGATACGCTGGAAGATCTTTTTAGCAGAGTGAAAGAAGATTGTATTTTAGGTTATTTGAGAGAGATTGGTTTGTTGTACACATTTTAATGTTTGTACCTGTTTTAACGCATTAGTTTACCGAGTTTTTGAATTGATTACTTAGAATTTTGTTTGATCGTCGCTATATAGTTGAAATATTGCTGAATGCGACGTTAAACCCTAATTCTCTCTCTCTCTCTCTCTCTCTCTCTCTTTGAATATTTATGTACATAGAAATTTAAGAGAATTAAATTTAACGTCGCGTTCATACATATATCGGCTATATTGCGATGGAAGATTGAAAAGTTATGCAAAGAACATATTATTCTAAGTGGCGTACTTTTGGAACTACGTTTACAATTTATATTTGCCTGGCCGATGGAATTTCATAGATACTTTTTCGCGTCATGGGATATCATTCACTTATACAGTACTTGATTGCTCCATTTAATTACGGGATTCTCATTCCCTTTTGGAAATTTGGAAGAAGAT
>JAVTVY010053438.1:0-25904 GCA_036873755.1 Hanleya hanleyi
GCAGTTTGGGAGTAAGTAGACGTATTTGATGAAGATATGTCTACACTCAATTCTTTAACCAGCACCTGGTAATGGTAATATTTACATATGAATATTATATTATTCGGAGCTTTGTCTGCTGGGACTATGACGAATTTACTCTGGAGATTTGCTAGAACTTCTTGCGAATTGAGGTTTCTCAGAACTTGTTTTGCTGTTATTTGGAATATGGAATAGGTCTTTGGATTATGGACGCGGGTATTCTTCAATGGACGACGGCTGCATTATGAATGCCTGACCAGACGCTTGTAGTTTGAAGACTATACGCTTCTTGATCATTCAGCCATGGAGGGGACGTAATAATTAACACCTTTCTGCTTTATATGCTGTCGCCCATTTGGGAGGGAGGGAGGGAATTTGGCTTAATGTCACACTCAAGTTTGTTTCACTCATATGGTGACAGTCAGTTTGGTTGGTGGAGGAAGCCGGAGTACCCGGAGAGAACCACCGCCCTTCGGCAAGTAACTGACAGACTTTCACACATGGACCAGCTCGCCCATTTGGTAAATATATTCAACCCAAACCACAAGAATTTTGTATACGGTAGGTAGTATATAGGCCCTACGACGCTCCACAATATCCCAGACACATACTTGAGCGACCTTGTATACGACTGACTGATATGTATCGACCCTACCATTGGCTCATACTGGCTTGGTAGTACTCATGGCAATGACTCTCAATGATCGACGTGTCCGATAGCAATTTGGCGAATGCTGGAGCGGGCATCTTTTTAGTCCGATCTTCCTCTTTCCATTCCGCCACAAGGCCGGTTACTAAATTTCTGACACTACCGTGGCTGGGGTTAGAGTTTCCCCATTAAACCTGGTACACACGACCAAGTTTTCCTTATCCAGTTTTCATGTATCTGTGTGAACGACTGACCATACTTTTCTACAAATTCTTCGTTTGTCCAGTTACCGTACTTAAATAGTGTGTACGAGTAACCAGTATTAGTTGCTGGCAGCAATCGGTCATATCCGTTTATAATCACGTATAGAATGATATCGTTTTCTTTTTTCTTTTTTGTTATCTGGCGGTCACAAAGTTCATCATTTTCCAACAGATGACTTGACAGGGTTATTACATCTTCGCTCTGAAATATTTGTATTTAACACCGCTCAAGCCGGTGCTATGAACCGAATGGTTATGCCATTCAATATGTCCTCATGAATAGCTATAATAAAAACGTGACTTGTGATATGTTTTGTTTTAGCAATATGCAATCAGTATATTTGTCTGTGGGGTAGTATGACTTCTTGGCAGTACGCGGGCATCGTTTTCCACCGCCCTTTTAATGTTGAGTTTTACTGTTACAATAGAGGGGCATTCTGAACAATACCTCACATTTTTACAGTTCGCGCGATGCAGATGATAGATCAGCTGTGCTATGAGCTTGCGCAACTCCGTTCTCCGTTCTCCGTGTACACACGGACATTTATTTTAGGCTGTGATAGGTGTCCAGGTTATATTTTGTGGGCAAGATGGAATTTTGCCGTATTTCACAATATATACGGACCTAGTTCAATCTTGAACGTCGCTCGACTGGGCTTACTCCACTTAGTCGAGCGACGTTCAAGATTGAACTAATACGGACCAGTTTACGTCGAGCAATGTAAAATTGTCCTTTAAAATTTGGTCGTGTACCAGGCTGATGATGATATCATTTAATGATACGAACTGTGTGATTGCGAGTGAGTGAGTATGATTCAACTTCGCTTTCAACAATCTTTCAGTCATATCACGACGTTTTGGTCCTATTCCTTTTCAACCATGCACTTGACCCACACGGTTAAGGTGGTATTCCTTTTTACACCGGGAAACCCCACGGATACCCCAGTTAATCACCACTTGCGACAAGGTTTCTGAGGATGCCTATTCTATTCAGATTCTTACCCAAACTCCGAACAGCACATGTCAGCTGAACGACTATTGTCTGGCTACAAGTCGTTCAGCTGTCATGCGCTGTTCGGAGTTTGATTTTTACCGTGACCTGGGGTGTGCGCAGCGACACCCCAGGTCATTATTCCCTGGAAGCCTGACGGGGCTAACGAGGAGAGAGCGCTACCACGCGTTACACCGTTACTCTTGCTTTTTCATGGGAACAACCCGTTCTGCTGTTCTGAGCTGAAGTGTTTTCTTTTTGTGAAATCAATACAATTTCGGGTTGAAATGAGAATATAAATCATGTTGATATCAACATAAATGCGTGAATATTTGGTGCTGCGATGGCTTCAACACATTGTTTCGCATTTTATTAGTAAGCCGTTAGATATAGCTGCATTACACAATGACATATCAGCCAGTTCTATATCTCAAACACTAGTATTAGACGACCTACAGTTTTCAAAATTCCAGCTGAAATTTCATCAACGAACCAGAGAGAAACCAATCAGAACATACATGCCGTTTATGTGTAGCGTGATGTCTCCCCAATAGCTAAGTCATTCCTCCTAATATGGATAGGAGTGGCTCAATATATAGGTCAATCAATCAATAACTCATTCCTGTAACACATTTCGAAATTCAAATGGATTCGAGGTCTGACGTCTCGTGTCTAAAAATAATAAACGTCTTTTGTGGGGAACTGGTGGGCTAATATATCAAGGCTAGTTCGAATTAAGAGCATAGAATGACCATGATATAAGATGTGAATATGATGGTTCTAATGTAAACGCTTTTGCATGTGTATCACCTGGGATACTAAGTATAGTGTCCAAATGTCTAAATGAAAAGCAAAATTAAAATGGTGGTAGAAAACGATGCCGACGCACTGACAAGAAGTCATGTGACCCTACAGACAAATAAACTGACTGGATATTTCTAAAAACATCATAAAGAACCAAAAGTTATCCCTGTGAGGATTTGTATCTCAGCCACACTTTTATTGTAGCTTTTTATGTGGACATAAAGGTTGACATAGACTGACATGTAGTAAGATCTTTCGGCGAATATAGCGAATTCTGTATGGAAGAGATGACTCGGTCTGTTTATGCCATCAGCATACATAGAGATACTAGCGAGGTTGAAATGTCGGAAATTGAATGGATTGACTGTATAGTATCCGATCTCATCAATGTGAATAAAACAATTATTAATCTGAACTGAATCATATTATTCCAACTGTACTTAATCGACCCGGTTTGTATGGCAGACATCCGCACCTCCCGTCGTATGAAAAATATTTAGCGCTTGTTTGTATCAGAGGTGAGTACTGGGGATCACTCCAAATTCCAACACCTAGAAGCAACTATATTCTATCACGAGTTTATAGGCTCGGTTTCCCTAGCTGGTATGAAGATAAGCTTTGGAAGGTCTTTGGATATTTCTCCGGGTATTCTTGCATTTACCAGGATACCCCCATGTTGGGGGCGTCTACTGCATCAGACGTCCACGATGCTCATCCATTACCATCAGATGAGTTGTTTGAGCTGATCTGTCATCACAGCTCCCGAGCTAGCGTATCTAATTCCGCTTCAGCCGGTGCTAGGGGCCGTGTGTATACTTCATATTCTCCACATGAACAGCTGCAATAAAAGCGCAGCTGAACTACTAAGGCTACGTCCGAGAATCCACCGTATTCTCGGATTTGAATGTTAGGTGCCGAGGGATGCTTTCCTGTAAAATCATATGGCAGCTTTTTAGTCGCTAGACGTCGTCAATTTTCCCCACCTCTTGCATATCTCTACAATTTACATAATTCACGGTCATGCCAATTCCGTTGAGTAGGTAACGCTATTGGTCGAGTAGTTCTTGTAACCTTCCGGTTTAAATGTTCTACTCGTACTGATTGGAAGCTAACCAGTAAACCTGCACATTCTTCCGAATGTGGATTATCAGAAGCTATATGGTGCTTTTTATATGAACGAGATACTATACCCATACTCGAAAGGGCATGGGAGCCAGGGACTGAAAATCCCTCATGAAACCCATCAATAGAGTGGATGAGTATTGATCGGCGTAAGCTGGTAAGATACATGATTCATTATATTAGCAAGGATTAGGCCACAAACATGATGCTTCACACAGTTTATGTTAACACGAATATAAAATCAGTCGCATGAAACTGGGGTCGAAGAACCACGCAATGAGCAAGACATACATAACAAAATAGTTTTAGTTTAACACGAAAACTAAGCATCAAAGCGAAAACATACAGATAATCATATTAATATTACGAAATGTCAGCTTTGAGAATAAGGAAACTCCAATTTGCAACAAATTAGTACAAAACACATTCGCGCTGGTGGCAATGGACATGCACCGCGTTTACAGTTTAAGTCCTCTCCACTCCACCACCGGGTAGGTTCCCACCCGACCCAGTAGCCAGTTCTTGAGCTACCTGTGTCTCCACCAATCCATCAAGGTAGGAATGCATCAATGATCCTAATGCCGTGAGAGGTTAAGCTTTCCTCAAACATGCAATGCAACCATGTCCGTCGAGAGACAGAATCTAGAATTGGTTTCATAGACTGGTCCCATCACAGACCCGGTATTGTAAACTGAGCACGAGTTGTCTTATATTACAAGCGTCTAGTCCGTCATTCATAATCCAGCCGTCGTCCATTAGAGAATATCCGCGTCCATAATCCAAAGACCTATTCCATTTTCCACATAACAGTATTAGCACCAAATTCAAAAAGACAATCATAGTATACATAAACATAGGCTTGTTTCCTGCAAGAGAGAAGCGGTTATACTCAGCTACTCAAATAAATTAGTAAATTTAAAGCAAACAGGTTGGTCTTTACTTTCCTAACGGATACGCACTGCGCATATCGAGGGTAAGTCTATTTCACGAAAAATTCAATAGGGCATTATATTTGACAATCGTGGGTGAATATTTTCAAAGCAAGTATGAGAACTAGCAAGGGTACATATTTGTTTCCGTTAGTATCGTCGTAAATTATCTGGTTATCTTTGATGCAATGTCGATTGCGTTGAATTGATAAGTGGATACTTTGCCAAATTCTAATTGTTTTTGTTAATTTGTAACTGCCTAGGGTTTAACTAAATTGAATTTTATGGTTATGGTTATGTTGAAATAACTTCTTAAACCATTTCTATAACTCGATGCATGGCACTCCTCTGCGATATCGGATCTGGGCAATATTTTGCTCGGGATCTTAAATAAGCGCCGAGAGAAGATTTTTCGACAAATACGAAGTGTCTGATTCTACGGCATTTCAGCTTTTGTCGGACAGCCCTCAGTAGCGTCTGAACGTAATTGAAAGTGGTGGGGAGGGGGGAGGCAAGGGCGGATCTAGGAAAAATTCATAGGGGGTTCGACTATCACAGCCCAACAGGCGAGGGTCCAGGGACCACCTAGGCCACAATGTATGTAGATTTATGTTTCTATTTTCATATTTGTTTCGCATAAGGCTGGTTAAAAAAAGTTTCCTGTTTAGCATCACCGCCCGCCCCGAAATATTCGCCCGCCCCAAATTTTATTTTTTATATTTTTCCCCTCATTTTTGGAGTGGACTGTCCGAGACGGAAGTGTTGGAAGTAGAATTATCAATGAATGTACACTAACATTTAATGAAACTAGATCCAGATACAAGCCAAACGATTTTTCTGTTCAATAAACTAGTTTACACCATTCACCCGGCGATGCATATATAGTTTAATTTGAAGTCCGAAATCGAGACAAAATAGTTTTAGTTTAACACGAAAACTAAGCATCAAAGCGAAAACATACAGATAATCATATTAATATTACGAAATGTCAGCTTTGAGAATAAGGAAACTCCAATTTGCAACAAATTAGTACAAAACACATTCGCGCTGGTGGCAATGGACATGCACCGCGTTTACGGTTTAAGTCCTCTCCACTCCACCACCGAGTAGGTTCCCACCCGACCCAGCAGCCAGTTCTTGAGCTACCTGTGTCCCCAGTCTCCGCCAATCCATCAAGGGAGGAATGCATCAATGATCCTAATGCCGTGAGAGGTTAAGCTTTCCTCAAACATGCAATGTAACCATGTCCGTCGAGAGACAGAATCTAGAATTGGTTTCATAGACTGGTCCCATCAAAGACCCGGTATTGTAAACTGAGCACGAGTTGTCTTATATACTCAGCTACTCAGGGAACGGTCTTACAACAGGCCTTCAAAGTTTCTATTTTGCTCATTTGGACCTGTTGTAAATTTAAAGCAAACAGGTTGGTATTTACTTTCCTAGCGGATACGCACTGCGCATATCGAGGATAATTCTATTTCACGAAAAATTCAATAGGGCATTATATTTGACAATCGTGGGTGAATATTTTCAAAGCAAGTATGAGAATTAGCAAGGGTACATATTTGTTTCCGTTAGTATCGTCGTAAATTATCTGGTTATCTTTGATGCAATGTCGATTGCGTTGAATTGATAAGTGGATACTTTGCCAAATTCTAATTGTTTTTGTTAATTTGTAACTGCCTAGGGTTTAACTAAATTGAATTTTATGGTTATGGTTATGTTGAAATAACTTCTTAAACCATTTCTATAACTCGATGCATGGCACTCCTCTGCGATATCGGATCTGGGCAATATTTTGCTCGGGATCTTAAATAAGCGCCGAGAGAAGATTTTTCGACAAATACGAAGTGTCTGATTCTACGGCATTTCAGCTTTTGTCGGACAGCCCTCAGTAGCGTCTGAACGTAATTGAAAGTGGTGGGGAGGGGGGAGGCAAGGGCGGATCTAGGAAAAATTCATAGGGGGTTCGACTATCACAGCCCAACAGGCGAGGGTCCAGGGACCACCTAGGCCACAATGTATGTAGATTTATGTTTCTATTTTCATATTTGTTTCGCATATGGCTGGTTAAAAAAGTTTCCTGTTTAGCATCACCGCCCGCCCCGAAATATTCGCCCGCCCCAAATTTTATTTTTTATATTTTTCCCCTCATTTTTGGAGTGGACTGTCCGAGACGGAAGTGTTGGAAGTAGAATTATCAATGAATGTACACTAACATTTAATGAAACTAGATCCAGATACAAGCCAAACGATTTTTCTGTTCAATAAACTAGTTTACACCATTCGCCCGGCGATGCATATATAGTTTAATTTGAAGTCCGAAATCGAGATTGTCAAATCGTCGACCTATATGTAGCCGAGGCCGTCATACATTGTCAATTTATTGTTTCTCTGTATAGGTCAACCCTTTGGAATATAAGCATAAAATAAAGACATATTCTTTTTTGTTCTATATGGTACAAATCGACCGTGTTCTAATTCATTTCCAGAATTCCCCGGCAGTGTCCATGCACGACAGAAAGAGCCAAATCAGATAGTTCGATAAACAGGCTTTGGGTGTGCATTTAAAAATGGCAAAGTTATAAACCAGAATTGAAAATACACAAATTGATATATATTTGTTCAAATCTTTTCCGAAATTCAAAACCATCTATGACTGAGTGATAATACCGTATGGTATCATAACGGTTCTCGGAAACGGTCTCAATCCCGCTAAAAGCTCATGTCGCTTTTGCAACGGTCCTTTTCAGGGCCACCCAAAATTTACCGCCATTCCTCGAGGTGTAGGCCTGTCGGCTCTACGAAAGCACGCTCATCGACATGAATCGCTCAGCCTCATTTCTTGTATCACAACATACCCTAATTAACAAATTTTATAATAAGAGTTTGAACAAAATTTACGTGGAGTGTTTGTAGGCTATATCATATCATTTAGTCCAAGTGTCATTTTCCAGCCGCCAGACCGTCGCACTAAAAATACCACGTGGGAGATAGCCGGATGCCATGGAAATTGGCCAATTTTTGTTTGAATAAGAGTAACTGGGTTCCCATTTCAAAAAATATGATTGCTGGCTGCAAATACCCACGCACATAGTGAAGACAGGAAATCATCCATTGATAGAATAACAAAAATCCACCCGTAACAAGGCAAGGTTTTGGGATAAAAACAAACAAACCCGCGATCCATTTTTTTTCAAAAAACGATGCTAAACAGGAAATTAATTTTAACCAGCCTAAACACGCATCGATATTGAAGAATATGCGCGACTCCATGTGACTTCCTGGTTTAACACAAACAAAACAGGCCTATAACACACCACTACACGTCCTGGCACTATATCTGTAATTGTTAAGTGGGGACATGGTCAGTTAGGAGTGCCAAAAGTGGGGGCCCAAATATATTCGCCCCCCCCCCCCTCCCTAAATTAAAAGTGTGGGGGGGGGGGCTGTAGGAGGAGATCAAGTCCCCCCGGAATGCAATTCTGGCGGTATCTGTCAACCTAGCCAGAACAAGGGATGTTTTCTCCACTGTTGCGTAGGAATGGCCCCTCTCTAATTTCGTAATAATGGCGACCGCTCGTTTTTGATCACATGGAAAATCCTCTTGTATTTTTATTAGCTGATATATTTACTAACACCCTGTTGAATAATGTTGATCTTCCGCTTGGACATATGCGAAATGCTGGCTCTCTTTGCTTACGGAACGGACCGGGTTTGGAAATCAGACTACAGCACTAATTCGAGACTTCTCAGACAATATAATGTGGAACCCTTTCGTACTCTGCGAGATCGAGCTGACTGCGTTGGCCCTGTTTTCATTAAAATGAGCAATCACAATTTCCCAGTAGAATTATTATTCATAAATATGTTTTCTCTGAGTATAATGGAAACATTGCGCTATCGGGAAATAAAGATAAAAGCTACACTCTTAAAACGCTAATGTTAGATTTAACATCTAGAGTGTTGAAAGAGAGAAAGCATTTAGAAAGTTTTGTATTTATAACATGTAAGTGTTAAATGCAACATTTTAAGCTGTTGTATCCAACCCTTAAAAAAGTATTGAATATGAAACGTTTTTACTTCTATACGTGGGATAATGGATGTTTCAGATCCACAGAGTGCGCAGGGTCCCCAAGACAAACTGTCAGGCTACTGGGAACGCACTCGGGCACTGATCCTGGCCAACGAGGGAGTTCGATTCAACCTGTCACCTTGTCTGGATCAAGGAGGTTGGAAAGGGAGACCTGTAATGACAACCAAAGCAAATTAATGCAATACTGACATATAATTCTATGAGCAGGAATACAGGATTCAAATCGTGGTAGCGTACAATCCCTGCAAAGAAGATCCCTACTCTATGAATTATCTGTACTCTTATAGTTATCATTAACCGAAGTTCAATAGAAAATATATACAAAATAGATAGCCCTAGCTATTTCGCGAGCAGGCCTGGTCACAGCCACAGTCTGGTCACGACCGGTTCTCTCATGGATGGGTCCAGCTTCTATCTTCCTTCCCCAGGGCTTTGTGGTAGGATCCAGCGTCTATCGTCCTTCCCCAGATATACGTGGTAAGGTCCAGCGTCTGTCTTCCTTCCCCAGGTCTTCGTTCACTCCCGTATGGATGAACACTGCGTCGTGTCTTGTCTTACACGACTAGGCCCCTCCGTGGTTATGTCCGACGTGTGTCTTCCTTCCCCCGGTCTTCTTCCCTCGGGTGGTATGGACTTCTCGTCGTCGTCGTGTCTCGTCTTACACGACTAGGACCCTCCAAGCGTTGATAACCGTCAATGGATGCGGACGGCCTGGGCACGACAGTACTATCACAGTACAAAGGCTTCTACGGCACCGGCCCGTCTCTCTGTAACACCGCAGGACTATTCAACTGCACGGCTCACCACAGCAGCAGACGGAACCCCTCGTAGGAATACACCCCCAGGCTTCAGCGACCCCGCTCACGGCGACTCACTCCGCGGCCCGGCTCCAAGGATGATTCATCAAGGCTAGAGTTCACAGCTACACGGTCCACATAGGATCGGACATCAATAACACACGGTGGATAGGCAGGCACCTGGTCTAGTAACCTCCTTCCTATACTACTGTATGGGCACCTGGAATCGGCACCCGCTCTCTATACTACTGTATGGTCAACTGGTATAGGAACCCTCCTTCTATACTACTGTATGGTCAACTGGTATAGGAACCCTCTCTCTATACTACTGCATGGTCATCCGCAATAGATGGGCATCTGGTCAAGGATTCCCCCTTTATATACTACTGTATGAGACAGTAGTAATCTATGATTGGCCGTGAATTATATATGTACAGGGTGGTGAGAGATCATATGCTTATGGAGGCGTGAATGGATAATCGTTTATCGTACGATTGTCTGGGTAGATGTATATTTATCAAGCTATAGGCTCGAACCTATAGCTTGTGGGTGTTAGCATGAATATATTTCAACCTGTACGTTGTGTATATAAGTACGTGTGTGCATGAGTAATTGTTTAGGTAGGAACTGTGTATGATTTGCCTAGCTATACCCTCTTCACAGAGACGAGCGTCTCCTACCGGGTACAGCTTAATCGATACCATAAAGGTATGGCCGTGCTATCAACACTAACGCCGTTAGTTAATTCCCAGAGCTGAGCCTGCACTATCGTACAGTAGAGATTAGGAATAACCATTGACGATAAGTGTCTATACTCTGAACTCCCAGCGCAATACCCAAACAACTGTGCGATACGGTTGAAATAGGTAGAGATCGAAGTAGAGTAAACACAGCCCGGACGTGTGATTGTAAGTGGGTGTAAATGTATGCAATGATGCTATAGGATTCGGCGGCGGCACTTCTCCAATTCGGCGGCCTGGTCGCGGCCCGGCGGCGGCACAAATTCGGCGGCGGCACAAATTCGGCGGCGGCACTTCTCCAATTCGGCGACCTGGTCGCGGCCCGGCAATGTATTGGATTTCTTCTCCCCAATAGATTTTGCGTGTGCTCTCACCTCGATGTTTCTGCTGGTCTCTGTCGTTTCAGCGAGAGTCCGGCTTATATAGGGCTACCGCTCTTCTGTGGATAAAGGTAGAAACAGAACGTTCTCCTGCAGATAAAGGTGGAAACAAGTCGACGATGCCAGCGCCCTCTTTATTGTCAAAGAATCACACTTCCCCCCGATCAGTTTATCTGGACTTTGCTGGATAAATATGGCTATGGAGGAACAAACAATAATTCATAACGGACGTCACTGGTAAATCTCAGCTTCCAACTCCCTCTAGTTAATTCATACCACGACCGCAAAGTTCACTATTCCTCATCTGCATATTCTCTGAAACCGACTTCCGGATTCCTGACTGACGTCATCCACAGCGAAGCAAGCGAGGTCCACCAGGGCCCCTTTCACCGTCCCAACTGATCGTTTTGAGATAACTTTACCAGGATTTCGAGGCATTGTCTGTCTCCCGGATTATTATAGTTCATTCTAGGAAAATTACAGCGTTGAATTCCATCAGGTAAGTGAACCACACATATAAACACAATGTCACTTTCGATTTCACATATAGTCACATGTCATTCAGAAGCAGTGATTTATTAAAGGGGATCCCACGGGGTCGTTTGCATTCTGCACTTTCGTTACAAATACAACACTTTCTAAGTGCTTTCCCTCCTCCAACAATCTAGATGTTAAATCTAACATTAGCGTTTTAAAAGTGCACCAAAATCTTTAACAATAATTGAGTTGAAAGCCGGCGTATCACGTTGGACACACCGGTTCTCGTCAGATCACCGCATTTGAGCAGCGTTGAGGCCGGTCAATACATGGATGGGTGGACGAGTGCTGTACTGCCTGGGTTGATCAGTGTCCAGGATAATAGGAACTGTGGACATTCTCGTGTCTTGGCATATCCCTCACTCACTCACTCACTCACTCACCGAATGATGTTCATATCTCTCTACTGGTTGAGACCATATCGACTTAAAAGTAGGTTTACAGGAACGCATTTGTCTTATTTCCTCATTACAGTGAGCACAGTTCCATTCGTCCAGGGTAATTCAAATACGCCAAAGATTTGTTTAATTTCTACCTCGTTCGGAAATGTAACTCCGTTTGTTTTGAGAGGAAGGTTGGAGAAAGCCAAGAAAAGAAGAGATTTTCCGTAAATTCTGTTAAATTCATGACTGTGAGATGTCTCTTCAAATGAAGTGTTATTGATCAATGTTGCGCGAAGAATGAAGTCGACTCACCCTTTTATTCTTTATATGTATAATTTTCCGGATACCGGATTGTGGAAAGCTAAGTGTGGGGTGATGAAGTGACTGGTTGTCATTTTGTTGGACAATAACTTCAACACGAGGAAGTAGGTATGCTTTGGTTTCCTCGATATTGGATTTGACGGATAGGGGTCAGCTATGTGAGGTGAACTTGTGGCAGTACGATGCGTATTGTTAGTAAGGTAACGAGCGTTTGCCCATACTATACAACGTATAAGTAGGAGACAAATGTACAACGTGTCATTCAACATGCTACTTTTAATGCTTTAATGTACAAACCGTGAAATACCTCAATCCCTGTATAATCGAATTGCCAAAAAGTATGGTAGCAGTATTGATATGCAAACAAGTGAGGGGAATTGGCAGATTCTCCCTCATATAAAAGCCTTACATCCTACCGACATCGAAGAACTTAAATTGCACGTCTGTTACACCGATAGAAGGAGCAGACGGAGAATGGATTAACCATGAAAAAGGGAGTATGAATGATATTTCACCTTCCTCTGAAAGTTCTGGCAAGACTGCTGATGAACGTATCGAACACACAAACACACATAATAAACCATTCTTTTTGTACTCTATGTTAGTACAAGTCTTCTGAATACCTAATTTAGCTGTCATCAAACCGGATTATCGAGTTCCAATCCCATGTTTGCTAAGCATCTTGAAGGCATACTCACTATCACATTGTTGTGATTTTTCATTTTGTGAAGGAGGATCAGTGATAAAAAAAATCATCCATACTTTCATTTCAGCACCGGTGTGCATATCAAATTTCTTATCCGACTATAGTATGTGCATCTGATTATAGAGCGTGCCATATAGAAAGTTGGTATTTTTCTATTTTAGTATCTAATGGAGCCGTCGAGCCTAACACAACAGAATATTATACATGCAATAGAATTTAGTATACACATATATCCACCAGAACTCGAATTCTTTTACAAATTGAGTACAAAAAGTCACAATTTCATCGATACAGCGTAAGCAAAAAGTGGTTGGTGATACCTTATCCCAAATTAATCATTTAGACTCTAATAAATTTTTCATTATGTGAAACTATTTCCCAGGCTGGTAAGATAGTAAATGTATGTATTTGTATAGGCCTGTATGCTAGGTTTTATTTTGTAGTCTACTAAGAAGAAAGTGAGCCGTCAGGGCTACGATCGGTGCCCCTGTGGGTATGCCAGGGAATGGTCCAGAAGATCCGGCGATGTCAATATGGGAGTACGGTAGAGGATTGGGAGAGTCGATACCGTGCTGTAATAAAAGAGAAAACGAGAACAGATATATTTATTCAGAAAACTGATATTTACATATTACTCAATGAATGCCCATGGGGATAAAATAATCTATTAGTCCATTGTGATCTCACCTATACTGAATAGACGAAAGTGAAATATTTTGCTACACATGCGCTGGAGTGGGACATTATAGTAATACATGTCTCTGAATCAGATAAGTAAAATATTCGCTACAAATACAATGAAATTAACATTGGACCATATAAATGTACATTTTCCATTCGTTGTTGAGAAAGGTGGAAAAACCAGGTTAACATTCACATTAGATCGTATTAGCTGAACAAGTACTTTTATAAAAAGCCAGGAAAAAGTCATGTCAGGGTTCGTACTTCTGGCAAATATACATAACCATTCTGTGAACTCTTCGTCGCCTTATTTAAGTAAAGGGTATGAACTATGATACAATCATAACACCGTGTGTCCACTCACCTTATCCAAGCCAGAGGCCATTGTCATAAAGGCAGCAGGTGATTGGTGACCTCGGTTAGTTCGACTCGATGGTTCATTGTTAGCGGATATAATGTCTTCATATTCCGACTTTCCTTTGTGGAATTCAAAATCCTGAAAGGGGAAAAAACACTTAAAGCAAAAAAAAAAACAGGAACAGACATTAACTGATACGTTGTTTTGAGCGCGAGTGGCGAAAGTTTCCAGGGGTCCTACGAGATGTAATAAGCTCAGTCGCCAGATGTAATATTCAGTAGTCATAAAGCATTTCCGCGAATAGACGTGCCCCATCTTGCATTTCAGGGAGGCTCAACGGTTTTTATTGGCTTTCTTAGGATGAAGTAAAATCAATCAGTCGTCTGTAGCATTTGACATAGCAACGACTACTCCCCCTCGTGTAAAATTGTTTTCAAGGGAGCTACCAGTAATCGTCCACAGCAGTTACTTATCAATACTTCCTCTGTTCAACTTAATAAAATTTAGGGGCTTATTGTGAGATCACAGAAAGCAATGACAGGCCATCCACACACACGTGGTTTATCACGGGCCTATATTGTTATGCAAAACATACAGATGAGCAATGAAATTCCAAAGACCACTTTTCCGGATACTTACTTCTCGCCTGACAGTAGAAATTTCAAACGGATCGCCATAAAGATCCCCTGCAGTTTGAATATTTTGTGCCGTTTTGAGCTTTCTCGCTGGACCATTGTCCAGGATGATCTGAAATGAAAAGATGAATGTTACTTATTTACGACACATTTACGAGCCATGTCATTCACATATAAGCATTCTTTGGACACCAAATTTACACTGCCAAACATTTGCAATTTATGTAAATTCTTTTATAATTTCATCACACGGCGCGAATAGCTTTCAAATGAGGCAATTTCATGGTCCTTCGACAACAATAATTCAGTGAATGAGTGAGTGAATAGGATCACTTTCATTTTCCCAGTGATATCACGACGATGTGCCTACAGGCGACAGAGCTGTCCCAATGCCGCCATTTCAAGGTTAAATTATGCATACATATCCTCACAAAACAATTGGGTTAAACAGCTATTCCACCAACGATTTAAAATAAACTCACAGAATAACTTGGTCCAACTGCTTTAACGGCGTGTCCAGTCAGTGTAGCAATAGTGAATATCTGGGGATTGATCGCCTCAAGAGCCTGTAGTAAATGTTAGAACATCGAATAAATGGATAAAGCCAACACGTGGCTTTGTTCGTAATGGTTGGCATCCTGTATTGGAGTGGATGCGTGAGAAGAATTTTAACATTACCTTTAACATCGCCTTCAATATCCTGTATAAGAATTGTACCGTAACGGTTCCCAAACTGAGAACTGTTTGCTTAATCAATTTTGTGAATTTCTCTCTTAACCGAGCAATCTACCACACACTTTCGTCACTACATTGTAACATGGAGTTAAAAAAGAGAAGGAGACACAACTCTCTCAGGTGAGGTGCCCAGGCCAGCAGTACCACCCGCTAGGCCCTTGTATACTGAATAGCTGACAGCGGGCACAGTTTTCTTTGATGTTCAATGTGCGTGACCGCCCGACAAATTCAAGGGTCTGTTGGCGACTGATTAACAGGGCGGAAGTGAATGATCTGACCTGCGCATTGATGATAAGTTTGTATTACCAGATACAAATTATGCTCAAAGCAATTATTAAGAAATTTGAAGTAATGCGGATTATGGTGATAGTTTTATAATTTATGTGCGATACTATTTTCCCTAACTACATCGTGTTGAAAACTGACTATCATTTTTACCATTTTCGAACATTTTAATCGATTTCGGTAATTTCCGCATTTCCAAACTTTACAAAAATCTGCAAGGAAGTTCATATTCGCACTGGTAACGCGTGAATCTTTTCCATGATTGTAATAACTTAATACCGGATTGAACGGGTTACATCATTTTAAGACGGACATATGAAATACACCGTACATAATTAAACTATTCTCAACAAGTTTCTGCGATTTGAATAGTGAGTCGATAGTTCTGTTAACCGACCACGAGCAGTGTTTTGATGTTTCATATCTATACAAAAGAACCCTATGTAAACAGACCGAATATTTTGGTCACATGTATTTTTATGATTTCTATAGTTGTAAATATGTACGATTGGATTGAAGGGACAACTCTTTCTTTGTTAACTCACTCTTTCTTTCATTCTGCACAGTAGATCCGTCATGACCATTCTTCCTTCAGCGTCCGTGTTGCCTACCCGGATCCTGACACCGGCGCGAGACGTGATGATCTCATCGGACACATAACCATCTGTGGGGACATGGAACAATTTCAACTCAACAGAATCTCATCAGATGTGGATGTGCCCCCGAAACCACCCAACGTCACAACGTGTATAATATAATGTCATGTCATTCTTAGCACACAAGTTGGCAACTGGGAAGCTACAGCAGTCGCCAACTGGATTTGGTTGCACAAGGTGGCAACATCAAAGATACAATAGTTTCCAATTGGGTAGTGTAACCAGGGTTATATTATATTTGAAACACATAGCTAATTCTATATTGGTGATGACTACCTTAAATGGTCACCATAATATGTCAGATCCGAAACTGTAATCAACCAAACGTGCAGACAGGTCACACGCAGGATGGGGGATTTGGTTTATTGTCACACTCAAGGTTGTTTCACTCATATGGTGACAGTCAGTTTTGATGATGGATGAAGCTGGAGTACCCAGAGAGAACCACCGCCCGTCGGCAAGTAACTGACAAACTTTCACACATGCACCAGCTCGGCTCGAATCCGTGCCGGTTCAGTGGTGTGAGGCTAGCGATCACCAGCGAATCGACTTACATGTAGATCACTCGACCATCGAGGGCCCCGTCACACACAGGACGAATACAGTCGATCTGTCAGTCAAATATTATCCAATCGAAGTCATTCACATAGTTAACACTTTTGAACCGTCAAATACAATCTAATTTACGATGAGTTCGGCCTCGAAACCCGAAATGAACAAACATGTATTCCTATTAGGTGGGCCTGATCTAAGTATCATTAAAGTAGAATTCTTTTTAATAGATATACCTAACACTAAGCACTGGTTTTTGATTGTACGATTTGGCAAATGCATCTGAATAGGCACACGGGTCTTTGCTTGCACAAGTAGCAAATCACATTCTAAACTGGAAAGAGGCGCCATTCCCTACTAGAAGGCAAACGACTTGAACAAGAATCACGTGCAAAGGCAAATTAACGGATGTTCACTATTAATTGTGCTGCATGGTGCCCTCTGCAACCCTTTAAGGCCAGCACACACGGAAGTTTCTGGACTCGAGTTTCTTGATTTTCTGACGCCGGTGTCAGAAAATCCGAGAAATTTGCGGCTGCGCGAGGAACGAATCGAGAGTTTTGTTATACCTAATTTGGATCTATATATTCCACTTCTTTATTATTTGGATACAGAAACTCAGAATCGCCGTTCAACAAATCTCATGTGCGGATAACAGTAATTTTGGACTCGATCACAAGCTACATCAACCAATCAGCTCCGGATTGGGGACCATGCGCGCAATCAAATTGGTACGATGATATCATTTGTCATTGCCGGTCAACGAGTAGTGGTGAAGGTAACGAAGTTTTAGATCCAAAATAGCATCAGGATATCCAGATCAAAAATCGCTGGCTTTACTTTTGAACGGAGATATACTAATAGTATATATCTTCTACTGTATCCCAAGTTTGACCATAGATTCGCCATTATCAAATACAGGGATATCAAAGACAGCAATATTATACAATTCCAGGACACCCTCCAGGAGGATCCACACCCCACTGTTTCCAGACCATATTTTTGTTTATCAGATTGGCTTTATCATACCATGTACATATATATACCTTATGTTTGATTGTACATTTATACACTTGAGAATCCTAAGAGCAGACTTAGCGAAACGTCGTGTTTAATAAAGAAGAATTTGAAAACCAGGAAATCCCAGTGTTCACACTTGTACTACTTCTATACGTCAAACCGAATGACACTTCAAAATGTCATTCAAAAGTTATAATATTACACATATATACTGTAAAAGCTTCCATGTGTTTTTGCCCAGCATAGTTTCTTGATGATTCGGAGTAAGAAATATCGTTAGCGCGTTCAGGGCTTGTCCGGCAGTTGTAGGTTCAACCAGATGTTTATTCCCCTGACGTTTACACAATTGTTCCCCTACCTGCTCCGACACTGTTACGGACCATGGCCATTCCACCAATAACTTTCAGACCTTTTGGCTTGGCAAGTGACAGCGTCTACAACCAGAGCAGGCCAAACGAGAATACATTTAATGGTATTTTACTGAAGTTGTAAAATTCTCGACGAATTTACCTGTTACGCAGGTATCATTAAAGACTGGCACCTTTGAGATAAGACACTGTCTTGGAGGAATATGATTGTATTCGAAACATACCAAGGGCAAAGAAAACGTTGTGGTGGATCAATGCATCTCACGTAACAAGTAAACCTTATTATGTGTGCGTCTGTATATAAAAAAAAAACAATCGTGGCCGTGATGATCTAAAAGCATTCTGATGTCAAACAATACTAGAAATTATTTGAAGGAGAACAAAATAACAATCACCTTGAAGAATCCAGCCACGGCAGCCGCTCCACATTTGTCTCGGTGCATTCCGGCCATTACGCCTCCGGCTTTGATGTCCAATCCCCCGGTGTCATATGTTATTCCCTTTTATACAGATGATACAAAAACAGAAAATATACTATTTCACCCAACAATTAGAACTTTTACTCAGAATCTTCTTCATAGATCTTACGTCCAAACTACGAAATAGCCATGGTATATTAGTCCACCAGTTGTCTCCAAGCAACTTATAGACACGAGACGCCATTGACCTAGAATCCACTTGAATTCGAAATGCGTCATAGATGCGGATATTGAAGACTGTATATGGTCTATTATATCAAGACTAGTTCGAAGCGTGGACGTAGAAATTAGCTAGTTGTAATGACGATGGAAGTCGTAGGTCTATTGTGGATTTCATATGCATGGTCATTCTCTCATCTTTCCCAGATTTAGATGGAACTATCCACTTTATTTAGGCAAACATGGATTTGGATGCTGGCAGTTGCCATTGTGAAAGAAAAGAAAATTTGAACACTAAACGTTATACTTCTCATGCAGACATAATCAAGTTACTGGACAGTCGACAATTAGAAAAGTTGAAGGCAGCATACACTTTTCTGTGGATGATGATTGTGTGGGTGATGATTGCCCACTAAATTACGGATCTTCAGTTGATTTTAATTCTAATTGACTGAGTAATTGACTGATTAATCAAGACCAAAAACATATCTGATAATGACCTTGCCCACGAGAAATACTGTCGTGTCTATAGGCCCCTCTCCCTCGTACTCAAGGAAGATAACTCTGGCTCGGTGTCTCTCAATCACTGCATGATGAAAACGAATTACGGATGTAAATACAATCCCCCAGATAATTGGCCATAACTAATACAAAAGTTAAATCTTGGATACGAGGTGAATACAAAGCTCATAACTGGTAAAGAGAACGTTGCAACTGATGCTCTATGTTTTGTTTAAACAACTTCACAATGTTGCCATTTCTGCATCCGGCAAAAGGCATATTAACAAATATATTCTGCCACTACGAGGACATAGCATTAATTGTATATCAAATATGTTTTACGGACATTCATTTCAGAGGGGGGCAGCCACCGTTGCTTCCTCATCGGCACAGACAAACATTCGAAACGACCCCTGAACTATGATTATCTGCTGAATGGCACGAGCCACGTTATGAGCTACAGAAAGTTAATTAGGAGAGTATGCGAGATGCCTTCTTCATTATTAAATAACTGCGTGTCTCCATGAATTTTTAACTGGATGTGTTCAAGTTACACAGTATTCACATACCATGTGCCGCCCTGTTGACTGCAGCCAGCACCGGAAATTCTTTTTCTAATGTTGGAAGATCAGAAATAACTTCAACCTGCAAATGTATGGATTGGGTAAATAAGTAACTTAAGCCCGGACTATTGTTGCTCCTAGTTTATTTGCTATCATTAGTAATGTAATGATGCCAGTAAGACCAATAGATTCACAATAAAGGAAAAATGGTAATGAAAACAACCTCTACACATCAACACAACAAAGCAAAAAAGTCCGCCTCACCATCAAACACTGGGTATATACATCAAAACACCTTTCCATCACCTTTCCATTATCCGGCCACCCTTCCCCCGTCTTTTATCTCTTTGAAGATTCCGGAAACTCGGCACTTTGGAACAAATGGTAATGGTACGAACGAAAAACACTAAGGCGTAGACGCACAAGATTAAAGACAAGAGTATGCCCACCTTTATAGAGGTATCTTTAAGAATACTCTGAACATAGTCTGCAACTTTAGGTGCCGCCATTTTTTCTGGGTCTGACCCTCCAATGTCACGAGCTGCAACCCTATAAAAATCAGATAAATGTACCAGGTTATAAACAAGAAATAGCAGAGAATGAGTATAGGTTGCTGTACATCCAATAACAGCACGTTTATTTAAAATTCAAGAATATATCTGAAAAGTGTCCAATCAGATATGCGTATTGAACATTTTCGATCGCGTATTACAAATCGGTCAGCTGATATCTTATGTACAGTGAGTGAAATATATCTATACAAATAGTTGTTCTATTTATTCAACTGTTCATGAAATAATAACGTATTTTTTTAATGAGATACCTTCCACTTTCTATGGCCGTAGATAATGATAATCCAGCAGTTAACCGTTTCAGATCATTGCACCAGACACCTAATTTCTTCACTTTGGTAGATCTGCTCGGCACACTATCACGAATTTCAATGGGCTGTGAGAAAATTACAAAAATAAATATTCAGATCATCACGAAATGAGAAAGAGATACTTAAATAGGAGTGATATACACGAGGTGGAATAAAGTGACGACGTCTGACGACCAAATTGGCAACCTTATGACTCTACAGGAAATCATCCCCCGACACCTCACATTCAGACCCGAGAATACGGTGGATTCTTGGACGTAGCGTTATTATCAAAGCCGCTCTTTCATTGCGATTGTTCATGTGGAGACTATGAAGTATCCACACAGCCCCTAGTACCGGCTTAAGCGGAATTAGATACCTCCCTGTATCGTATCGGTACAATTGTACCAATGGAAGAAACTTTCAACGATTGCCTGTCGTTGGCATACAAAAACAAAAGAATATATAGACAAATATTTCCATCATATCACATCTTGTTGGAAAGTATCGTCTTGGAAACTACGTAGACGATGACAAGTATATATTCGCTTAATTCATGTTCACCACCATATGGATACCAGTTTGGAACTGTCAAAACTACCGGTAGTCAAATTCAACGTTGCGTTCAGCAAAATTTTACCGGTAGTCAAATTCAACGTTGCGTTCAGCAAAATTTCAGTTGTACAGCAATTCAACTCTACCTAATTAACAAAGGAGATAACGAGACCCACTTTTGCAGAATGTGACGAAAAAACATAGCAACGATGTTACGCTGTTACGCAAAGTGGAAACGACTGCGAGTCAAACTTCGAAGAAAATCCCTTAGGTCTATTTGTATGATGAGACTCGAACCAGTTTCGCTGGCCAAATATGACTAACGCTCTAGCCCAATGCGTCATATCCCCTCTCATAAAAATTGAAGTTTCGATGTTAGTGTCAGAGACCTGTACACACCAAAGTTTGGCCATATGATATCCGATCTGAGATTCGAAATTGTAAGCGTGTTCACAAGGAAGGAAACGATTCTTCGCTACAGTACAGACCAATTACTGGCACCAGTACGCACCCTTATGGTGCACAGTTCCGATTAGAGAACAGATTATATCATTCGGGTAATGATTTGGGGGAAATTATACAGCTAAATAATATTTACCACATATAGCGCGTGGAGTGCTCCCAGCGCAGCTACACATCCGGCATTGGGAAAACTCTGATCGATTGGTCGAACAAACAGGGGTTTGGTACTTCCCGCTTGGAGTGCCCTGAAAAAAAAGATAAAATCAGAACCTGAGAGTAAAATTAGACCTTCTGACTGACAGTAGTTACAGCGGGGTTATGGAACTTGCAACATAAGAAGTAACACAGCACGAAGTCACTATATGTCAACATAATAAGTAACACAGCACGAAGTCACTATGTCAACATAGTAAGTAACACAGCACGACGTCACTATGTCATGATCAACGGTCAGGGATAACAGTGCGAAGATAGAAGAGTTGACATTTAAATTGAGCGAATTAGGCACGCTGTTTTTTTAGCCACCTCCAGTGAGAGAGTTAGGATCAAAGTTTGATTTTTTTATAACGGTATTTTGATAGAACCCGCCTTACAGTGCGTACTTTGCGAATTGTGACTTGTCTGCTTGCAGAGCATTGGAATTTACTTGTTTCACGGGAATTCTAACGCGTTGATTCTTCACACTGCAGCGTGTTTTGCACTGTCGATTATGCCGAACAAATGATCATTTTCTTGAATCGTGACAAGAATCTTCTACGAGAATGCTAGTTTATACAGCATAAACCACGTGTTTGCGAGGAGTGCTGAAATAGCGTGTCATTATTTTTGAGTCCAACGAACTAGGTGCTTCAGATATTTGAACGAATAGCGGTGATTCACTTTTGCAATGAAGTAGTACTACGAGTCATCGTGTCGGCTATATTTAAACTTGTTTTAATTTATTTAAACCGTGTATAAGTAAGGACTCGTTATTGCCCGAATTGATCTGTTTTAAGTTTATAAACGTGACTACGTAGTATATCTGTGGACGTATTTGATATGAAAAGGTTAGTTTCAATTCGAAAGTTTCTGTGTAAACCTATGGCTAAGATAGATAAACAAAATTGATCGTTACTATCAGGGTTTTTTTATGGATGGAATGCCTAAATACACCCATCCATGCCTTTCTACTTCACAACGGTCTAATGTTTAAAATAATGTTGACCACGTGTGATCTCGTTCTTTATATCTTTGGCCATGGTGAAAATATTCCGAAATGTTGTAACACATCATCGCTATCATTTAACAGCGGTCCATATTTCTGTTTTATCAGTTCCTTCATCAGTCTGACTTCTTTAAAAGAGGTCGTTTAACGCTTGCGCGATCTCTGGACACATGGACGTACAGTTTGAATGAGAATTGCATAGTTGTTCCGATTTGTTTTTATATGTCACTGTGTATTTCGACGGCTTTGTTCACCGCGATGAAGGTGATATCATCGTCATCGACATCGGGCTCCTTAACCATGTCTTCATTTTTCGTCATCAACATCTTCATTGCTGAAAATCTCTATGTGCGACATGCTGTATGAAACCGCGTTTTTTATTATAGTATTCATTTTTCAGTTATCCATTCGAGCATGGGTTTATATTGAGAGATAGCTCTGCCATATACTTGAACTCCAAGCTAAAATTCTGAGTCTTCAACATCCACGCTGTTCTTTCGATATTCCTATGGATTGGATACCCCAGACACGTGATCGCAGTTGGTTCTTATAATACCATCTGCGTTGAAACTGTCTCTTTCGAGTATCTTTCCAACGTCCCCGTACACACCGGTTCTAAAGAGATGGCGCAATCCACGGACTGATCTTGCCCGAAACTCGGGTGTTGTTTGGTAGTTTTTTAATGTATTGGATCGATATCGAATCTGAGCTGTCTTCTGGCCGGCGTTTGTATAATGACCGGTGTCGCCTGGTAGGTTGCTGTCGAAAGTTCTTGAATGTATTGGGTGGATATCGAATGTTGAATGTAGGTTAATGCTGTGACACGGAGTATATACGTGTCCGTAACTAAGTGGCTGTGTGGTTGGTTCCTGGACACCGATCAAGGACCTAACAACACTCCTAATGAAGGGACTTAAATATAGAGAGCCGAGAAGAATAAATCTGAAGGCCGATCAGAAGATAGTCCTGTCTGCATTGGAACAGTACGTTATTGATTGGTCTAAGCGATAAAAAGTTGAACCTACAGTACTCGATGATTGGCTGGACCTCACCAAGAGCAAGGTTGTTGAAACAATCCGCCATATTGACAGAAGTACCCTTCCCCAAGCAAAACTGAGAAACCTCAATTCGCAATAAGTTTTAGTAAATCTCCAGAGTAAATTTGTCAGACAATGCTCCAAATAATTTAATATTCATATGTAAATATTACTATTACCATGTGCTGGTTAAGGAATTAAACATATCATCATCAAATACGTCTACTTACCCCCAAACTGCATTTACTCTGGAAGATTTATTTAACAATCACAAAATGTTTCTCAAGGAAAGGGGTACTTGTCTTCCAACCAATCATAACCCTTCAGGAGATAAAAGCATTTATGGAAAGATATTGCACCACTATTTCTAAAAACTCTGGCGTTGAATGTATGTGGATATTCAACAACTCAAAATGTCTTACGGAAGAACTTTCTGGACAGTAATGTTCCAGTGGGGTCTGCATATGGCGTGTGCATGCATATCTCGCCTAGTAGGAGCGCAGCGTGCAAGATCTGTGGCGTAACGTTCCGTAAATTGTGTCTAATTCCGCTTAACCTGAGGTTAGGGGTCGTATGAAACCATGTACTTCAAGATCCTCATGGTGTTCATATGAACAGTCACAACCAAAGTGTGACTGAGATACATCATTCTCTAGATGAAGACTTTGCAACGAATATCATATGGACTAAGAACACTGATCAGCGATACGGATTTGATATTTTTAAAACATCATGATGTCTTGCCGGCATTATTGAAAACTGTTGACCGCTTCTCTCTTACAGGAAACTAGCGTATGTTTATGTATAATATGATTGTCTTTTTGAATTTGGTGCGCTTGTAATGGCTCTAAATCGCGCTCTCCCGACACTAGGTTGGTCGTCAATCTGCGTTTTACCGGGGTATGGGCTTTCAAATCAACGAACAAATATCTTTTAGGGCGATTCAAATTTCGGTGAAAAGCTGGCGTGCGTAGTCCATGCCAATCTCAGTAAACTCAGATATAATATCACGGAATACTATATCTGAATTCAGCCCTATATAAATCCCATGCGAATCTGAAACTAGATTTGTTAGCCAATCACGTGGCTAGCTTGCTGAAATCACGCCCACAGTAATTACACACGGTAGCACGTGGACTGATATATAAACATTATCGGGAAACAGTATTCAAATATGGCATCATTTCCAGACGGTCTACATGGTAAAAAGTGCAGATCAAAGAGTTTACTCCCGCCGGAAAGTCTGGCTTTGTTGAGGGGTAGACAATATTAAAAGATTTGGCCGCGCGAAGATGTTAATCTCCGTGAAGTAAACGTCAATCATTGTGAGAGAGAAAAGTCAGAAATTGTCGTGATTGGCTTATTATGGGATCTCGCAGAATATCGGCGAACATTTCACACGAGGTTTTCATAGCGTTACGTCTAGATGGTATTCTCCTGATTTACCATCTTGGTTTACCTATAGATTGAGTCCATGCATGCTCTCTCATATACGCGCATTTGATATATGCCGATAGGATTATTAAATAGAAAGAAGTAATGACAATTCAAAGCGATATCCCCGGACTTCTTAACTCCAAGGAAGACATTCTGCAGGAAACAGAGATTGCTTTGATGAGGCCATTTGGAAAATAAGTCCGCGACTTCAAAGGAGGTGTTCAGTTTGACCGAATTTTTTTCCTCGGCGTGTTGCGTTTAGAAACTGAAAAAAAAATTGCTCGTGTTTACTTGAAAAGTTATCAGTTTGAGAGGGAAAATGCTGAAATTTCGTATTCCGTATTTTCACCAAGAAAAGATAAGTCAAAAAAATATTGCGAGTGTTATAAAATGGGCATTTGTTTGTTTTTGGAAGTTTTGGTGATATTCTTGGAGGGAATTTCCTTTATATGTAAAATATGACACCTTTAACCAAAACGAGTCAAAGATATCTAAATTCGGTAGGTTTGACCATATATCATATTGAAAAGTCGCCTTGGTTAAAGGTGTCATATTTTCATAATATAGAAATATGTCAAAATGCTTCTGTATAATATCAAGGCCTGTTAGGCCAATA
>JAVTVY010053439.1:0-25386 GCA_036873755.1 Hanleya hanleyi
TGCAGGTATTGGTGATGACGGTTATGGTGATGGTATGTGTGCGCCGGTATTGGTGATGACGGTTATGGTGATGGTATGTGTGTGCAGGTATTGGTGATGAAGGTTATGGTGATGGTATGTGTGCGCCGGTATTGGTGATGACGGTTATGGTGATGGTATGTGTGCGCCGGTATTGGTGATGACGGTTATGGTGATGGTATGTGTGTGCAGGTATTGGTGATGAAGGTTATGGTGATGGTATGTGTGTGCAGGTATTGGTGATGACGGTTATGGTGATGGTATGTGTGCGCCGGTATTGGTGATGACGGTTATGGTGATGGTATGTGTGTGCAGGTATTGGTGATGAAGGTTATGGTGATGGTATGTGTGCGCCGGTATTGGTGATGACGGTTATGGTGATGGTATGTGTGTGCCGGTATTGGTGATGACGGTTATGGTGATGGTATTTGTGTGCAGGTATTGGTGATGACGGTTATGGTGAACACATCCATATGAACTGCGCTTTCACTCCCACCGCTATCTCTACATACAGGCATGCTGTTTTACTGGGGCTTTCATGAACGGATTCTCTTCTTTCCTGAATTGCTGCTAGCTTATGGTCTAGTAGTCGCGGAAATTATGAACCAAGGCTGTTGTTAACTGATGTCGAACCTTTCGCCTAGTTCTTATGTGAGCAGAAATAGAACACGAGTTACCAATGACCACAATCTCATCATGACGGAACATTTTATTTCCGGGCAAATGTATTTGAACGAATTACGATTAGCGCGAATACGGAACAATGCATGGCTGCTGGCGCATTGATAGCATCCATTAAAGCCCGCCCTTTGTTCTTTTATAATTTTTTTTATCCGCATCTCTTTGAATGCCCATGCTGGCGATGCTCTCTGTGCAAAAATCAATCACAGAATGTCAGCATCGTTTTGATGACAGTCTCTATGCACATGTTCTATAACACACCCAAAACAAGTTATTTCTCCGAGAACCTGTTATTATTTTACAAGCTTTTCTTACCATCATCGTTCCATTTACGCTCAATTAATCCACGTCGAACCCAGGTCTTTGTTCGTCCGCTGATTCACATAGACAGTAACATGCCTCTTGTCTTCGTATATCTAATGCCTGATTCCCGATTTTAATTGTCGGTCATCCTTAGACAGAACCTTTGCCCCAGCGCATCGGCAGGTGCAATGATGCGTGACTCCCGGCATTTTGTGGTTCGTACATTTTCTCTCCTGCTTATGTACATGTATACAGCTTGGGGAAGAATTGTAACTAATGGTAACTGGTGTAAGTGTGGTAAATATGCATCAAATTATTCTACCATTCCAAGAAATAACTATTATGGTTAAAATGATGATAAATTTGGTAAGTTCAGTTCGAAAATAGTCCAGCTATGATTGATTAAAATATTTTTTATGATATACATGTAGGCAGGAGAGAAAATGTACGAACCACGAATCTACAGTCGGAAGTCGCGCGTAAATGCACCTGTCGCTGCTCCAGCACTTCGTCTAAGGATTAACGACCATTATATCGGGAATCAAGCATTTCCGAAACAAAATGAAAATAGGTCTGGTGGATAGCTTTTCGGTTAAAATACATTACATCAACAGCCAAAATGGAAGCGAACGACTGCTATTAGCCTAACCCGGCAGGCTCAAATATTTCTACAATGCAATATTTATGAACAAGCGTCAACTAATTTCATTTCAAACCCCTTTTTCTGTGATTCAAATCATCGCCAAGGATGTTTTGCTTCTGCATGCATGGGTGAACTAGTGTTCGGTGAAGTTGTCGCTTTTGCAATGGCACGTTCAGTCTGGTTGCCGACTGGCTGGCGCCGAACAAGTGAACTACAAAAAGATCAGAGAACTTCTCTCCCGTGCATGTTTTATTGATAACAGTCAACACTGTTTGTTTTCTTCTGCAGTTTGACGTATTCAGTTAACAAGCAATTCGTATTTGTATGATCAATTAGACTATCGAACGAGTTTATATTAGCACAATAATAGCCTATATTTCTAGACCCTCCTACGGAGGGTCAATTACTGGCTGATGCAGCAACAACAACATTTTCCCAGTTGGACGGCAGATTTTGAGATGGAAAATGAGGCCGGGTTACGTCATGGGTCAACTGAGACAGTCACGTGCTTGTGTATGAAGACTGTGATGGCTCCTATAAATACTGATCCAATAAAAATTCTCGTTTTAATTTAAAATGCGCGGATCATATGACCAATCGCTGGAAGTGGGGGGGGGGAGGGGGGCAGTTGGATCAGCACGCTGACACTGTCTGATATCAACAAATGATTTGCTGATATCTGCAAATGATTTCGTGATATCACCAAATGAAAGTCCCTTCTCCATCTGAGTTATTGACATCAGCATTTCTGTAAAAAGGGTTGAGGCGGGAGGAGAATTGTAATGCTTTCGAGAAAGCCGGCCAGCATAAAGTGTATAGAGCCGGCCAGAGTGTATAAAGATATCATCATATGATTTGCTGATATCAGCAAATAGTTTATTGATATCAGCAAATCCTTTAGTGATATCATCAAATGGTTTGATGATATCTCTAAATTTTGATGACATCATTAAATATTTGCTGAAATCAGCAAATATTTACTGATATCAGCAAATATATTATGATATCACCAAGTACTGAATAAAAAGTATAACGGCTTGCCATACGAACGTGTCGATGTGAATCAGCGGGAAAACAAGCATCTTCGCTTACCCAAGTCTAACACTACACGTGTTGCCTTGGCTGAATGTAACACATTATCTGATCAGAATACAGGTCTGGTGATGTCATAGCGCTATAAATATTCCGTGGTCCATATTAGGAGAAGTGCAATGTATGACCTCTTTAAAATTCAAATTTGATTGGCTATATTCGAAGGAAATAACATTATACAACCGCCACTTGCCATATTTGGAGATCACACGGGCAAATATCAATGAAAATCCTAGCTGCACGGTGTTGGCAAGCTCCTATCTTGATTGGTTATATGACATCACGTGCGTTTCCCGGTTTGAACAGTTTACTCTATTCATTAAGTCAAGGTAAATGACGGAACGTTAGTGTAGTATTTAACTTGAAAATGTGAAGCTGGAGACAAGGAGAGTACGGTGACATAGGTACACAGCGGTTTAAATGAGCGTATCCCCAACTGTAACCTTTATTCTCTGGATAAATGATAAGATAACACAGAGGCATCAAATGTCATTTCTGGCAGAACGTTTCTTTTGAATGACAGTCTATTAACAGCCTTTTCTGTTTGTCCCAAACGATGGGGAGTAAGAGTCCTTCCATATACCAGACAAAACGCACTGACATAATCCATTACGTACGTCTCTTATTTGACATGGCGCCAAACCGGTAAGATATCTCCCGTCTCTTGACGTCGTTTGTCTGAATTACGGGGCCATACCGATACCTGCTTTGTCTCATTGCCAATCCTGTTCTTTGAGGATGGATTTATTCGTTACTGATACCAGTTCACGGAAAGTCGATTCTATGATAACGATATTAGCTAAGATGAAAGTCAAATCTAATCTCACAATATAGCTCGAACATAAATCCATAGTCTGCATTAGTGTTCAGTGACCTTACAGATTACATTCCGGGTATGTTCAGTACCAGCGGTACCGTATTCTGCATGTATATAAGTCGTCCAATACGACATATGCTGGTCAGCCGCGGTCAATTACGGTGTTCCCGAATCTATGTTAGCTGAGATAAAATTCGGCTATTCCCGTATTGGCGGAACTTAGCCTCTCACATTGAACGCACAAAAAAACACTCGTGGGGGGCGTATGGCGATCACGTTGTGGGCCGGCTACGAAATAGTGCCATTGATAATCGAGCGATTCGGTCGAATTTTATTGTGCAATGAAATTAATTTTAATCATAATAACATAATATTTACATTCAAATTATACAAAATGTTTAGTTGAATAATAGTAGTTGGGTGCCGTGGGGCGATCTCAGGGTGCAGCCATGTTGGAGAGACGATCCCGCGAAAATTAATTGTGCGCATGTGCGAACGTGATCCCGTTTCTGCTCTCAGAAATCCACTAGGCCAGAGGTCACTTTCGCAGCTGGTGAGTTCTGGGGCTAGATTGAGCTGGAATACGATATTCCAGATAGTAGGCGTTACATTCCTCTTCCACGATCTAAAACTTTTATAGGCTATATTCTTGCTCTACATTGTCAGTATAAATGACGTCACTCCAAATTACACATTGATCCACCTCTCCACGGCGTTCCGGCTCATTCGCAACTTCTGGGGGATCTCCGGTTTGAGATGTCCCTCGAAGGCCATTGACGCCATATTGGACTAGAGCGTGGTCACGTGTGTTTCGGTCTGTCAGGGAACTGTCAGTGACGTCACGGGAATTATATCTTGCCAATACCATTTAAACTGATGGTTTTCTATTGAAACGTGCTTCGAATGAAAAGAATAAACAGTTTTTAGAATATCTGACGTAAATCAGAGACTCGCAGGGAAATATTTGCTGGTCGGGGATTAAGGCTTCCGCGAGAGTGATTGGGCTTCAGAGCCATGCGTATTAAACCGTTCCGGCGCGTCACATCTGGAGATTCATAGGAAATTCATGTTGTCGTCCCCCGAGCGTAGAATCAGTCCCCTTCGTAGATTTCCGCTCGGGAGTTCCGAATGCGTTCCGGCTCTCACAGGCATTCGGGAACACCGACCGGAAAGCTACGAAGGAGACCGAATCTACGCTTGGGGACCTACAACATGAACTTTCTATGAATCACCAGATGTGAGGCACGGCACGCATGATTCAAAATCAAACCACTAACGCGGACACATGAACCGTATATCGGCAACTCTATAACACTTGTGTCTATAACAACTTGCTAACCGTGCAATTATTAAGTGTTTTGGCACGGTTGTGTGAAATGTACATGTGTCAAGTGCAGGTGTTCATTGGGAGATTCTATTTAACAAGGCAGGAGAGGAAGGGGTCGTCTGCTCCATACACAATCGAATAAACACACAAATAAATTACAAGATGGAATTTCTTTCTAAAGTTTAACTGCTGTTTTCGTCGGAAAATTGATTAACAAAGCGACCACAAATAGACCTAAATCCAAGTATGTTCCACAGAGCCTGGATCAGCGGACAGAATAACAGAATAAGGCGCTGGCTTCACCCTTGCCCTAAAATATAAACTTTCCCACACTACCCGTGCGTAAAATAACCATTGAGCACGTCTATGGAAAAATTATTTCTTAAATTATACACTGTGGATTCCAAATTTATGCCGAAAATACTAATACTCATATCTGTTATGACCCATGGAAATATAATATCACAAAGTATTAGTCCCAGCGATGTCATAGTTTGTTTTCGAATCTGCCAGTTGAAAATCAAAGCTATTGTGGAACTACAGATGGAACTGTCGACAGGAGTGGCAAGTACTGTTGCGCCCTCTGGTGCCATTGGAACAACCCATGCATTTGAATGGGGTTGAGGGGAAGTAATCCGATGCGGCTGATCAAATTACACCGGGATTATCTCCCTTGGGTGCAGAACTCTATCTGACGCCCCTCCTTGGGGTTGACCTTGTCCAACGTCATCCCAACCAACCATTTGCCTACACTTCGCCATCCATAAGATGGCTTGCGAATCGTGTGTCACTATTATTGAGGAGCGATATCTGATACTTTATCGTCTTCGTCCAGCGGAGAACAGACTCGAGAAATCTAGGGCCTAAATAACAGGCTTTTCATACTACTTCTGAAACATATATTGTCTGAGCTTACGAAAGATACAGATATGAATAACTTCCATATCATCCAAGAGGTGTTGTAGATCTGTAATTTTGAACAAGTAGGACAGCACATGACTCAAAAATGGCGGGTTACGTCGGTAGAGTTCAGCTGATTGGCTGACGACATCACGTGGTGTTGATTTCGGGAAATTCCCTCTTATATTTTCCGAAAGTAGGCTGAAAATTGATACGTACGATCCCAGGGTCAGTCTTACCGCGTACAGATGATCCAGATGGTCACAGGTTGTCCAATCAGCATGACGAAGGATGGTCTCTGAGTTCACCTAGAAATTCTCCATCTCGAAAAGATTTTTTTTTGTTTTGTTTTGACGAGTTCTACTTGATCTTGTGCAACCATATTTGGCAGAACAAATACCGGATGCAGGTTTGATATGAATTGACAAGTTTCAGACTTCAGACCGTCTCTATTTTGTGATAAATCAAACAAACCATCTGGGAAATATTTGCTGGGAGAGAGGGTAATCACATGATCTATTCAGCAATCACATGACCTGGTGATATTCCAATATGGCGTTCATGGCATGCGAGGGACTCAACCTGTAACCATCTCGGTCATCTATACGCGGTAAGACTGAACCTGGGATCGTGTGTATCCATTTACAGCCTACTTTCGGCAAGTGCGAGAGGGAATTTCCAGAAATCAATACCACGTGACTTCGTCAGCCAATCAGCTAAAGTCTACCGACGTAACCCCAACGTAACTCGCCATTTTCGAATCATGTGATGCCCTACTTGTTGAAAATTACAGATCTACCACACCTCTTGGGTGATACGAAAGTTATTTATACCTATATATTTTGTAAGCCTAGCCTATATCTGTTTCCCAAGTGGTTTGAAAACCTGTAATTTATCAGATTTCTCGAGTCTGTTCTCTGCCGGATGAAGGCCGAACAGAATCCCGTAATATACCGGATATCGCTCCGCAATAATGGAGACTCACGATTCGCAAGCCATCTTATGGATGGCGAAGTGTACGCAAATGGCGAGGGACTATCTGCCACCGGAGATCTCCGAAAAGTTGCGAATGGTTCACAGGCTCACTCCGCTTATGTTTCAATCCCGCCGAACAACTCCACAGGCCCCAGTGTCTGGACAGTAGAATTTAAATAATTTAATTTTTTTTAAGTCATCCTATAATACTCTGTATTATAGGATGACTTAAAAAAAATTAAATTATTTAAATTATACTGAATTTAAATTCTACTGTCCAGACACTGGGGCCTGTGAACAACTCCTCAGTTTTGCACATGAGCGAACTACTTTTTATGCCTACTCATATCCAAACTCAGCGTATGTCAGCTGAACGACTATCATACGGGCTACAAGCACTGCCTGCTCTCAGCGTATAGATATTACTCCGCCAATACCAACCACAGTCTATCACTGTAATAACGTCATTATTCATTAACAAAATATCTATGAAAATCTGTTCATTAATAACCTGCATTGGTTTCAGTGCTAGCGATTTTATGTTATTGATTTTTGTTTCTGTTTCGCATGAGTATAGCACATGCGTATGGATCTGCCGGAGTGTGTGATGCAATGGATGCTAATACTAAGGGTGTAGGGGTGACATCTTGTCAGGCGATCGTATGTCGACTGTATAGCATTGTCGCTGGACGCAAATCAAAGCGCCGTGTTCTAATTAATTGTTCTAGATATGCTAATGTCACATGTTATGACAGCCTTTCTGTCATTTCAGGTTAGTTTGCGAATAAACAATGAACCTGCGGTTTGTCACTCACTAGCCTTTCCTCCCTATACATCGCTGTACTGTTTGGAAGATCTCATTTTCAAATCGAGAATTGACCAATCGAAACATCAGTTTCGCCAGTAGACTGTTTCAATCTGCTCCAGATACCACATCTAATATTCTTCGGAACTGTGCTAGTACAGGTCAAGATGGCCACCATGATGCAAGAGTTGACGTCATCTTCAAAAAAGGCATTTCGGACGATTTTTTGTCAGATTTTTCGAATTGTTTATTTATGTGTTTTCGTCGCAAAAACTGCATGATAAATTAGTAAATAATAATCTGATGTGAAATAAAATAGCTTTTGCCTACTTTTCCTAGCAGGAATTTTGAAGAAAAATGACGAAAACATCACGTGCTTTCTGGTACCCCATGCACATGTTCGCCATTTTGAATTTACCTATGATCCTCTGCTCGGGGGGTTATGCAAATGGCCCCAATATGATTAATTACAAAGTCATGGAGTTCCAGCTCTAAAATGTTAGTCGTTCTGGAAAGACCAAAGTTTGGTAGTTGGGTGGGCATAATTCCCCCTCCCCATCAGGCCTAGTATAGGGATTGAAGTGTTAGAAAAGCAGAGGTCTTCATTTATATTGAGACTCGACTATTTTAAGCCATGATAATTCTCTAAAGAATGAGGTATTATTTCAGGTCATGAATCATACAGGATCTCCTTTCTCCGGTTGTCTCCAGCCTGTTGACTCAGCCACCTCCTGAACCGAGAAATCCTATAGTTTTACACGTACCCCTTGTAATTTGGACAGTAATCAGTAAATTGGCAAGAAATGTCACATGTTGAATGGAGATATTCCACCAATCCTGTATCGATTGCTGCAGAGAGGAATTGAAGGAGACCCCAATTATCCGAGCTAATTGCTGGAATCATGCACGTGAACCGACCATAGACCCTATATCCTCAACCACAATAAGCGCGTGATCAACACCAGTACCTCGAGACTTTAGGCTGAGAGCACGTCCGATACATAGAGATGATATCTACTTATCTTAGACTTCGGGATGAACTTCGATCGTTCTGGACGTTAATTAGGTAAATAAACAGTTAGAATAAAGCTACTATATAGTTGAAACTTGATTGACAGCATCATGCCATGAAGAAACACGGAAATATAAAAAATATGATATACTCCTGCTAGCATCACTTTCGACTGTTGCGAGACACGACTCCCGTCTTCTGATGCATGAATTACATAATAAAAGAATCCTTCACTGTTAAACAGGTTGTATCGATAAAAACATATAACATCAGCGCAGTACTTCAAACTGACATTTCAAGCGGCGGACCTAACCGAGAAGGCCTATCGTTGATATCAATATAGGGCTTGTACAAATCTCTCTGTGGAATTAGGGTTGATCTCTGTGAGGAAAAACGATGATCATCAAGTTTTACCATTTGAGAGAGACCCGCATAATTGCTAGTCATGAAGCCATGGGTCGTCTAACAAAGCCGAATTATGACAGAAAGCAGATCTGCCATAATGTACGGTATGGGATATACTGTGCGTGTGTATAATACCCGTCCAAATGTAAAAAGTCTTTTACCTTTTGGTCTTTGATATATGTAGGCATTTGTGGGAAGTTGATGCTGCGTCGACATCGGGCCTTACAGACTATACTTCTGTGTTAAATGCCGTCATTTTCATCTGACGACGATACAGCTCACCAATCCCCAGTGTACGAGTTGTCACAGCAAAACAGCTCATCAATTACCAATATACGACTTGTCAGAGCATTTCCATCATAGCTCTCTAGATCTGTATCTAATACCGCTTATGCCGGTGCTAGGGGCCGTGTGGTCCTATCATCCAAGTTGCCACATGAACATGTACAATAAAATCGTACCTGAGATACAACACATATCACGAATCGTCAGATTCTTGATATGTGCTTTAGAATAAGTTAACCGAAAGACTATACTGTGAAGTCATGTGACTCTGTTAGTATGTCGGCACCTCTTCCCACTTCCCTTATATGTGTTGTAATTTGAAATTAGACGGCGATTGAATATTATACAATTACAGTCTTTTGATGAGATCAATATGTGGTTTTGTGGACCTGAGAAAACAATATTCACCGAGGCCGAAGGCCGAGGTGGATATTGTTTTCTCAGGTCCACAAAACCACATATTGACCGATATCAAAAGACTATAATTGTTTTATTATATGACACTGACGTCTCCATCTCGTTAAATTGGTGAAAGCAGTTACAATATAGCATATGGTAGGCACTTGCTTTACTCCCGACGATCTCGTTACCTGCTGTCAGCTAAAGTGTAAACCGTCAGCCAATCCAACGACTATTTTCATTGGCTGGGAAGACGCATACGTCACGCCGAGTCAATATCACATTTATGGACCCGCTTCGGAGTCAATATGGAAAATTAGAGACAGCCACGTGACGGCGAATGGTCCAATGAAGAAAGAGTAACACACACAGTCATATAATAAACTGATTGTCCGACCTGACGCCTATTCTGGAAAAATTCACGAGAGTATTACTCGGGCGAAATATTTCAACTGGTAAGAGCTACTCTACGGTTGAGAGTGGTGCCGATCTGTCCAATGCGAACATGTGCCGCTGCATGTGTGTTTAATACCTCATGGTTTCTGCATGAGCATGCACGATTAAAGCTTTTTCAGACGTACCGGCATATGTATAATCAAAAGTTGCTATAATCTTTTGAGATTTGTTATATTTTCCGTTGCATTTTCCGTTGCATTTAGAAGTGTTTATCCATAGATCTGTTTTCCAGTTATGGAATAAAACAAACCCAAGGGGTTTAAAGCTCCATTGAAGTGCATGTCCAATATGCTACACTCGCTGGTGTTCATCGCTGAAAACTGCTGAGAATAACATCCAATGTTCATCACAGTTGCTAATCCCTCTGTTAATACTATATTACAGGTTTGAAATGTAATCTATATCCGTTATCTAATTAAGAGATAATGTTAACATGTTTAACCTATCGTCGTTGTGCACACTTCATGTCATGTTATGCATAGACCTCAGCTCCTCAGAGGGCTTGTCGTAAGAGGCAACTGAGTGATGCACCCGTGGGGTTCCCGGGTGTTAAAAAGGACTCCACTCGTGGGTTCCCGGGTGTTAAAAGGAATATGACCCTACCCGTGTGGTTTCCGGGTGTGAAAAGGAATAGGAACCAAACATCGTGATATGACTGAAATATATAGTGTTGAAAGCGACGTTAAATCATATTCACTATAACCCACTTAAACTATCGTCATTAAAAAGAAGTCAAGGACTCTTTTTTTACACCCCAAAATAGGGTTATGACCAGTAGTCACATGCATATGTGGTGTAAACTGTAAAAACAGTCGATTGGTTTGGAAGAGACGTGTTCAACATCATCTGCACTGGACTGAGTTTTGACTGAGTGTGGAACCACTGTTTTGGTTAAAATATTAGAGCCGCTGTATGGTTGCAACATAATAATATTCAATATTCGGTTCTTTAACTGTGTAGCTATAATCCCCAATACACTCACAAAATAATCCAGGGAATCCTCCTGAAAGTTCAGGCTCTACAACTACAATTCATTCAGGACATACTCCATGAATTAGGTGACGGAAACCCCCAAAAATGAATTTTGGTTGCGAACTGCCAGGAGGAATAGGGCCTACCGGATTATTTTGAGTGTAAATGCTAATATATAGTATTGGACCAATCTGAGTAAACTCCCATGCGAATCTGAAACTACTATTTTTAGCCAATCAGGTGATTAGCTTGTCGAAATCACGCCCACAGTAATTACACACGGCAGCACGTGGACTAATAAACATTATCGGGAAACAGTGTCCAAATATGGCATCATTTCCAGACAGTGTCCGTGAAGATCAAAGAGTTTACTCCCGCCCAAATGTCTGGCTTTGTTGGGGGGTAGAAATTATCAAGAGATTGTGCCGCGCGAAGATGTTGATCTCCTTGAAGTAAACGTCGATCACTGTCAGAGAGAAAAGTCAGAAATGGTCGTGATTGGCTTATTATGGGATCTCGCAGAATATCAGCGAACATTTCGCACGAAGTTTTCATAGCGTTACGTCTAGATGGTATTCCCCTGATTTACCATCTTAGTTTACCTAGATTGAGTATTGGACCTACACGCTTAAAACTAAAGTGTTGAAACTTACTCGTAAAGTGTTGAAATAACCCTTTATGTGTGTCCACAGGGACTGCTCTTTAAGTGTTGTCCCAGTGGACACACTTAAGAGTGCACTTTACGAGTAAGTTTCAACACCTTAGTTTTAAGCGTGTAATTTTGGCCTTGACCTTGAAACTTGAAAAGATAAATCAATAGGCTTGATAACCAATTTCAGCTGCATTCATGATTGAAAAGCCTGGCTGTAAATCGTATATGATCGTGGATAGAAAGACGATGACAATACCCATTCGGCAAAGATTGATCGAGAGTATAGTAATAAAATAATGTTGGAATAACTATATTACTGATTCACTGTTAATTCTGACGATTGATCAGCAAGCAAAATTGTCAACAAAAAAAATATTAGAACCTATAACGCGACCAGCAGTTCGGTAGTTAACAGTCGTTTAAACACAACCAAGAAAGCAATCTGTCAGGATTTACGTAAATCGTGTTCCATGCATGGACAATCATTATTCGGAGTGGTCCAATATGCCTCAAGTTGAACTCTTAGAACTCGAGCGGCAATGCCAGAAGGAAAACAATGGCCGTGCGTGCTCAACATATAATGGTGTCTGAGAAAACCTTCCATTAATTGGCGCAATGGCGCTCCGCATTATTTCTCTTTCTTCGCCATTGTCACAATCTCTAGCAACAGACGATCTCTTTATTCGATCGCAAGCATTTCTGAGTCATTATGTAAATGCCAGAGCTTAATGCATAGTCATTCCAGCTCTAATGACGAGCGCGATGATCGGCGTATATATAGAGATAATCTCTCGCAACTGTTTCTAGCTGTATACCCGGTCCGCCGCTGTCGAGCAACTCCGAACTTCGACAATATATTGAACAAAACCCGGTTTACCGCTATCTGAAAGTGAGATTAACATACCCGATGGAGGCTTTTTGGAATTTCTGCGAGCCATGTGAAAACACAATGCTTTAGGTTTTATCACCCTCATTTTCCCAGACAATATTAAAACTTTTTGGAAAACCTGCATATCTGACAAAGCGCACTCTGAATGGCTCCTGAACCGTATGTCAACCATCGTTAGCGAAGAAAAAAGCTTTATTGGCATCTGTCAAAATGTTAATATTAGGTTTCAATACATGGCGCAATTAAGGGGATTTTAGAGTTATAATGTTGGGTTGAGGTAACAATGGAATCGAGTGGGCATTATCACATTAGCATAAAATTTACAGAAATTAAGCGTAACAATGAATGGAAAGCATAACAGGTATGGTTAAAGCAGAAATGTTAAGTTGCACAACCAGCTCGAGTATTTTCAGTTTAAGCATCAAATTCACGCATTAGCACAGCGGTGTTTAACGGTAACCATCTGCCAGTTGAACTGAAAAATAATATTGAAACAATCAATTGCATAGAATATATCAGAATATATTAACATTCATTGCTTCAAACATCCGCCAATAATGAATACTGTATACACACGCGTTGTGCGTGTATTGCAAGATCTAGGGCGATACGTTTCGTAACTTGTCTAATTCCGCTTATCCCGGGGCTAGGGGTCATATGACACAATGTATTTCAAGATCCTCATAATGTTCATATGAACAGTGACAATGAAAGCGTGACTGAGATACATCATACTCTAGATAACGACTTTACTACGAAAATCATATAAATCACGAATACCGATCAGCGTTACAGATTTGATATTTTGGAAACATCATGATGTCTTGCTGGCATCATTGAAAACTGTTGCCCGCTTCTCTCTCGCGAGAAACTAGCCTACGTTCATGTATACTATGATTTATTCTTTTAATTTGAGGCGAATGCTATTATATGAATTGGGTATTTGGATTATGTACGCGAAACTTCTTTAAAGGTGAAATGCAAAGGTTTTTAGATTCTGCTTTTTACATGTTATATAGGTTGAATAATGATAGAAATACCAGTCTGTCTACTTCACTTAGTTAAATTTGAATTATCTTTTCTGCTAGAATCTTTTTAAAAGTCGATGCTCTCAGCACAGCTGAATTCAGATTTACAAAACGTCATCTCTTATCTTTTCTTGATTGTGACGTCACGTCAGACCAGCCGTCCGGAAACTGAACGTTACAGCAATCTAGCCCCAGAACTCACTTTAGCTGCGAAAAGCTCGTTCCGCCAATACGGAAATAGCCGAACGTGAGATTGAACGTTACAGGTATTGACGCTCGGCCAGGTGGTCTGATGTGACGTCACTAAACAGCGTCAAACAATTTCAAAAGTTACCAGGACACAAAATACTTCAAATAAAACCAAACGAAATACATAGGCTGATATTTCCATCATTAACTAGCTCACGAAGAATATAAAACTGAAAATTTGAAAACCTTTGCATTTCACCTTTAATGGACGACGGCTGAATATTGACTGACTGACTGGACGCTTCGACCAGGTAATGAAAACGGTGCTCATACGTAGGAAGAATACCACTCTATCTTGGCATTCATCTCCGAAGCCCTATATTCCCATGTGCAAGCCAACTCATGGAATTACACTCTCCAACTTAATAATTAGTGTTTCCCCGTTGTGCGCTACAATGTGAAATATCGAGTATATACTCACGTAAATTGATATACTGTAACGTTTCGCCATCTGAACACATATCTGTATAATTCCACAATTGCGTAATTTATTTGTTTCGCTTGCTTATCACTGTCGTTACATGTGAACTGTTCATAAATTTATTCAAACATATACGCCCAGATGTTACATCTTGGTTTTACTGGGATCAATCAATGTTTAACAGTAAATTTCAGCCAATCAGCGAAGTAACATCCTGTGACCAGTCAGATCACTTGTTCAAACATATACGCTCAGACGTTACTTCTATCTTGGTTTTACAGGGATAAATCAATGTTTAACAGTAAATTTAAGCCAATCAGCAAAGCAACATGCTGTGTATATTGACCAATCAGATCCCTTGTTCAAACGTATACTCTCAGACTTTACATCTTGGTTTTACTGGGATAAATCAATGTTCTCCTTCGCCACAACATGAATGGTAATGCTAACTTGCTAATGAATCAATGAAATTAACTGGAGTTCGTTTTCATTTCTGATTCACAATGTAGATCAATATACTCCGTACCACCCCTGCACGAACGCGTGCTTTATGCAATTATTATTTGCTAGTAGCAGCCAAGAAGCGAGCGACGTGTGAGACTGGTTCGCCTTATACATGAGTTTATTCTGAGAGTGCGCTGGGGCACCGTCCATTTGATGTCCAGGAGGCAACGACATGGTGGGGTGGGGGGGGGGGTCTTTCTAGTCAAAACAATCATGGATTCCGACATGTATTCGGAGAGGTCATGGTCACGAATGTGATTCGGAGCTGCTAAAAATTAGACAGTTAAGTTCGTTATGCATGGTAGACCAGTTATGGCAGACCCGCTATCCCGCCATGGTACGGTTTTGTCATACGCAACATTACTTGTGATGAATGCAATGCAACCCGCATCCATGTATTGGTTGCATCCATATTTTACTCCATCCCTGAACGGTTCAAACTTGAAAAAGTCATGAATTTCCCGAACTATGGAGTAATATGCACATGCGCACCTCTTCCAGAACCAGATCGTATCGGAGAAAACCATCCAAAGCTATGCGTGAATTCAGAAACATTGTCTTCGATATCCAAGTCTGATTGGAAGGAAATCATGCATGGTTCCACTGAATGACCAGAGGACATCTCGATTAGTTTTTCGGGCCGTTTTGTACAGTGCATCAATTGTGTTCTAGTTATCTCAATTGGACATGAGCAGTGATACCAAACACGGAGAAAGCTAATCACCATGTACCGTCAGACCTCCCGGAAAACTAATCGAGATATCGGCTATGGATAATGCATGCTCATCTTTACATACATCAAGGTTTCTATCATTGAGCCAAAGGTGAAATCTTGATCGTCTTGCATAGCAGACCGCGTTCCACCCATGATCTCTCTTGTACACGAGTCTGTTGTCACATTGTGAAATATCGATTCTGGGCCACCATATAAATGCATAAAATATATGTAAGATGTCGATTCTTGACCACCATACAAATGCATAAATTTTGACTTATCATTTACCAATTTTATATAAATCTGTGTGCATGCAACCTTGATATTGTGATGTGTTTTGACAAAACTATTTCCGAAATACTATTCCATGACCCTTTAGGTCGGTTATTGCAAACACAACTATTTGTGAGAATCAGTTATGTAAGTTCAAATTTACAGGATAACATAGAAACCGCTTATGTAAGTGTAATGAGTTAACCTTGGTTTTGACGACTGAATTTATGTAATGCGACAGATTTGTGATTTGCTAGTCATAATTGTACCGAATTTGTAAGAACATTTATGTCGGGTTAATTTGACATTGTAACGTATAGCATTGTATATAACGGAATGAACGGCACACACAGTCAGGCTAGTAACACCAGGTCTCCCTGATGGCTAAACCATCAGGTCTCACAGAGGCTCATGTCTCCGATAATAGTTATTGCTATCTCCAGTTCCGAAGTGACTGTTTACAGAATGGTCTGATGTTGATGAAGTTGTGCTAGTCTGCCTGCCAAATGATGCCGGTCATTCCTAAGTTAGGTGGAAGGAATTTGCAATAAATCGGCTTAATATTCAACAGACATGAACTTCGTTTTCGTTGTATCCTCTCTCATTTAAAGAGGTTGTCAAGACTTCGAGAAATCTCAGAAGCCGGACCTTGGAATCACAGTTTTATTAAGACCATCCCTGTGTCTGAGACGACTACGCGTTACAACATCTTAAAGATCACGCGCACAAGCCCTGTCGTCTTAAAGACCTCAAATTTCATAATGGCTTCGTTGCCAGGATAAAGACTGCAGTTTCATAATGGCGAGCGTTGCTTTCGGATAAAGACAATTGTCTTTTGGATACAACTACAAGATCGTGAGAGAACAGATTTAGACGATCGACCGAGGACACTGAGAGTACTAATTTTTGGACAAAATGGCTGAGCCAGAAAAAACTGCAGGAGCTCCAGACCATTGCTCAAGGCATCACGAAACTTGTGGACATTCTGCGGACTGATATTCAAGCCAAGGACAATCGTCAATTACAAAGAGAACAGGTAAAGGCCCTTCCTTCCTTTTTGCATCTGCTGAGGTATAGCAGACGGTAATTAGGTCACTCAGACGGGGACGGTGACTGATGAAAACATTTGGTGCCCTTGTTTTTTTATCATTGTGAAATGTACGACCCTGTTCAACGCCTCCTTGAACTGCCTTGTAATTCTGACTGGAAGGAATTCCAAACTGTTGTCCACAACTGCCGTGAGTGATGTCCATCTCAGGGATAAAATTTCGACCCAAACACTGTCCCATCCCGTAACAGCGACATGTTTCTCCTCTTCCTTGGTGACGTGACAGCGTGTGCCAGAAACCTCTGGAACGAGTCCATTCCGTGAAAACAGTTTGGTACAGTTTGATTCCTATTACTCAACAGAGCCTTAACTGTGTTGTGATATATTCTCTCCCTGGACTTCCCTGAACTTTCTGCCTGACGTTGTGACGTTCCCACTGATTGACAATAGTGCGTGTGGTGAACAGTGTGTACTTTACAGAACTGGATCATGCATAACGAACTCTTAAGACATTGTATTCTTGTAACTTTCTTGGAACATCCTGGACTGAATCCTCAGACAGGTTGGTAGCATGTATTGGACGCGAGGTTCAACCTTAACTTTCTCTCTCTCCTTTGAACGATCATGTTATATGTGCCATAATCATGCCTTATATGAATTGTTGACATTTCTCGTATATTGTGCATGTTTTGTTAATTGTTGATAATGATGCATGCCCAGTGAAGTTGATAATGGTGAAACTGGTAGATTGCATGAATTCCTTTGTGGCTGATAAATTTAGTGATTTGCAGATTGATAAATCTAGCCTTTGACCTTTGTACGATAATATTGTGACGTGGTTCCACAGTGATTTTTTATTAGGACATTTATCGCGATTAGTTGCCATAGTAGTGTAGCTGGTAAGCTAAACACTTAACGCAATATTGGCTAAATGGAACTAACATTATCGCGTATAGGTTGATAGGTCCTAAGATGCACTGACTACATGTACGTACTAGTGGTTATAGCATATAAATGCTTGGTATATGCTATGAAAGCATGTTCGTGTTGGTTGACGAGCCTTCACAATCCCCGATTCGGCTATGAGAGCCTGGATATCGTGAATATTTGTGGTTATTTGTTTATTTTGGATCCTCAAATATAAGTCTAAGATGTTGGATGACAAATTGGTTTCAATTAACACGTATTGACAACTTTTTGTAAGTGTAATACATATTGTGTCCAAGTCAACCATAAGTTTCTAGCTTTCATAATGAGTAACATGTAAGGTCCAAATGAACCTTTGCGGATGAAGTACCGTATATTGAATTAGCACAGGCGATGCTAGAGAAATCCGATACTTGGTGACAGTTATGGAAGGCTGTTTGAGACATAACCACAGAATAATTGTGTCTGTGGTGAATATTTTTGTTGCAACAATATTGAGATGCCATGTAGTGGTATGAATTGGATAATGCGCGTTGTCATTTTGTGCAGAATACTTTTGTCATAACTGATCGAGTTTCCCCGTGTGAATCCTTTCTCTGACATCATAGTTTTTCTTGCAATGAAATGGTATGTTAATTCTGTTTTGGAATAAGTATGTTCTTATTGGTGTAGGCTGGAACCTAGGGTCTGATACTCTGTAATCTGAACCAGTTCAAGCTGCATTCGTGATTGAAAAGCCTGGCTGTAAATCGTATATGATCGTGGATAGAAAGACGATGACAATACCGATTCGGCAAATATTGATCGATAGTAGAGTAATAAAATAATGTTGGGATAACTATATTACTGATTCACTTTTAATTCGGACGATTGAATAGCAAGCAAAATCGTAAAAAAAAAAATCTATATAATATTTTCGAACCTATAAAGCGACCAATACTTCGGTAGTTAACAGTCGTTTAAACACAACCAAGAAAGCAATCTGTCAGTATTTACGTAAATCGTGTTCCATGCATGGACAATCATTATTCGGAGTGGTCCAATATGCCTCAAGTTGAACTCTTAGAACTCGAGCGGCAATGCCAGAACGAAAACAATGGCCGTGCGTGCTCAACATATAATGGTGTCTGAGAAAATCTCCCATTAATTGGCGCAATGGCGCTCCGCATTATTTCTCTTTTTTCGCCATTGTCACAATCTCTAGCAACAGACGATCTCTTTATTCGATCGCAAGCATTTCTGAGTCATTATGTAAATGCCAAACTTAATGCATAGTCATCCCAGCTCTAATGACAAGCGCGATGATCGGCGCATATACAGAGATAATCTCCCGCAACCGTTTCTAGCTGTATATCCGGTCCGCCGCTGTCGAGCAACTCCGAACTTCGACAATATATTGAACAAAACCCGGTTTACCGCTATCTGAAAGTGAGATTAACATATCCGATTGAGGCTTTTTGGAATTTCTGCGAGCCATGTGAAAACACAATGCTTTAGGTTTTTATCACCCTCATTTTCCCAGACAATATTAAAACTTTTTGAAAACCAGCATATCTGACAAAGCGCACTCTGAATGGCTCCTGAACCGTATGTCAACCATCGTTAGCGAAGAAAAAAGCTTTATTGGCAGCTGTCAAAATGTTAATATTAGGTTTCAATACATGGCGCAATTAAGGCGGTTTTAGAGTTATAATGTTGTTTTGAGGTAACAATGGAATCGAGTGGGCATTATCACATTAGCATAAAATTTACAGAAATTAAGCGTAACAATGAATGGAAGCATAGCAGGTATATAGTTAAAGCAGAAATGTTAAGTTGCACAACCAGCTCGAGTATTTCCAGTTTAAGCGTCAAATTCACGCATCAGCACAGCGGTGTTTAACGGTAACCATCTGCCAATTGAACTGAAAATTAAATACCGAAACAATCAATTGCAGAGAATATATCAGAATATATTAACATTAACTGCTTCAAACATCCGCCAATAATGAATACTGCATTTTCACGCGTTGTGCAGCAAGATCTATGGCTTTACGTTTCGTAACTTGTCTAATTCCGCTTATCCCGGGGCTAGGGGTCATATGACACAATGTATTTCAAGATCCTCATAATGTTCATATGAACAGTGACAATGAAAGCGTGACTGAGATACATCATACTCTAGATAACGACTTTACTACGAAAATCATATAAATCACGAATACCGATCAGCGTTACAGATTTGATATTTTGGAAACATCATGATGTCTTGTGGCATCATTGAAAACTGTTGCCCGCTTCTCTCTCGCGAGAAACTAGCCTACGTTCATGTATACTATGATTTATTCTTTTAATTTGAGGCGAATGCTGTTATATGAATTGGGTATTTGGATTATGTACGCGAAACTTCTTTAAAGGTGAAATGCAAAGGTTTTTAGATTCTGCTTTTTACATGTTATATAGGTTGAATAATGATAGAAATACCAGTCTGTCTACTTCACTTAGTTAAATTTGAATTATCTTTTCTGCTAGAATCTTTTTAAAAGTCGATGCTCTCAGCACAGCTGAATTCAGATTTACAAAACGTCATCTCTTATCTTTTCTTGATTGTGACGTCACGTCAGACCAGCCGTCCGGAAACTGAACGTTACAGCAATCTAGCCCCAGAACTCACTTTAGCTGCGAAAAGCTCGTTCCGCCAATACGGAAATAGCCGAACGTGAGATTGAACGTTACAGGTATTGACGCTCGGCCAGGTGGTCTGATGTGACGTCACTAAACAGCGTCAAACAATTTCAAAAGTTACCAGGACACAAAATACTTCAAATAAAACCAAACGAAATACATAGGCTGATATTTCCATCATTAACTAGCTCACGAAGGATATAAAAATGAAAATTTGAAAACCTTTGCATTTCACCTTTAATGGACGACGGCTGAATATTGACTGACTGACTGGACGCTTCGACCAGGTAATGAAAACGGTGCTCATACGTAGGAAGAATACCACTCTATCTTGTCATTCATCTCCGAAGCCCTATATTCCCATGTGCAAGCCAACTCATGGAATTACACTCTCCAACTTAATAATTAGTGTTTCCCCGTTGTGCGCTACAATGTGAAATATCGAGTATATACTCACGTAAATTGATATACTGTGACGTTTCGCCATCTGAACACATATCTGTATAATTCCACAATTGCGTAATTTTTTTTTTTCGCTCGCTTATCACTTTCGTTACATGTGAACTGTTGATAAATTTATTCAAACACATACTCACAGACGTTACATCTTGGTTTTACTGGGATAAATCAATGTTCTCCTTCGCTACAACATGAATGGATCTTGCCAATGAAGCTCAATGAATAAATGAAATTAACTGGAGTTCGTTTTCGGAGAAGGGTGTTACCAGTTATGCCAGACCCGCTATCCCGCCATGGTACGGTTTTGTCATACGAAACATCGCTTGTGATGAATGCAATGCAACCCGCGTTCAAGTATTGGTTGCATCCATATTTTAAACGGTTCAAACTTGAAAAAGTCATGAATTTCCCGCACTATGGAGTAGTATGTACATGCGCACCTCTTCCAGAACCAGATCGTATCGGAGAAAACCATCCAAAGTTATGTGTGAAGTCAGAAACTTTGTCTTCGATATCCAAGTCTCATTGGAGGAAAATCATGGTTCCACTGAATGACCAGAGGACATCTCGATTAGTTTTTCGGGCCGTTTTGTACGGTGCATAACTTGTGTTCTAGTTATCTCAATTGCACATGAGCAGTGATACCAAACACGGAGAAAGCTAATCACCATGTACCGTCAGACCTTTCGAAAAACTAATCGAGATATCGGCTATGGATAATGTATACTCATCTTTACATACATCAAGGTTTCTATCACTGAGCCAAAGGTGAAACCTTGACCGTCTTGCATAGTAGACCGCGTTTCACCCATGTTATCTCTTGTACACGAGTCCGTTGTCGCATGTAAACATTCCGTGGTCGCGTATAACAAGTGATCTGATTGGTCAATATACACAGTATGCTGCTTTGCTGATTGACAGAAAGGGAATGGTGCAATAAGGCGGGATTTTGGCCTAAACGTGGTACGGTTGAAATCGAAAAAATGAAATGTCCTATCAATAATTGTGTTTTAATGTAACGGCAAGAGAAAACAGTATGTCCACAATATGTGAAAGTTCTAGCTCGTTTGCGTTATGATTGTAGTTATGACATGAAACTGAAATTCGCAGCATGTGCTATTTCGTGAAAAAAGGGTATCTAACTCGAGTCATTTAAATGCATATTTAGACATCAAAGACCCCTTGGACCAAAACGGCATTTAACTTGGTGATGTGCGGCGGCATTATATCTCCACTGTTGGAAAATCTTTTTGGTCCAAGGGACCCTTCGTGTCTGAATGTGTCTTTAAATGACTCGATTTAGACCCTTTTTTCACGAAATAGCACATGCTGCGGATTTCAATTTCATGTCATGACTACAATGATAACGCAGTCGAACTAGAACTTTTACATATTGTGTACATATATTTTCTCTTGTCATTACATTAAAACACAATTATTTTTAGGACATTTTATATTTTCGATTTCAATCGTACCACGTAAAGGCCAAAATCCCGCCGTATCGTACTATCTCCTTTACAGCGGTATTTTCCGTGAACACGATTTATTCCCAAGTGTACCAGCGCTAGAGATACGTGGACAGAGATACCCCTGGTTTCAGCAAGGATGCAGGCGCACTCCGTTACGCAATCGGGATATTAGCGTTTATTAAAACTACATAAATTATATTTCCGTTCTTCATGATTCTCGTTGATTTCCCTGAGCGGATTCAAGAACGATCGCGCTTCTGTGGATAAATATGCCGAGGAGTACATGGTCGTCACGTGTCGCTATCACATTTCCAAACCAATCGTATTACGCAATATAATACAGATTAATTTGCTCAATCAGTGTAATGAGGCTGAAGTCTCAAGCGGCCGATTAGACAGTTTGCGGGACTTGTTAAGAGCTAATAGGTTCGGGGAGGTAGGGTAGTCTTGGATCACAATTAGCAGCAGTACTGAAGGTGATGGTAGATAAGGCGGCATTATGGCAAAAAATTACTTGTTTTGTAACGGCAAGAGAAAATATATGTACACAGTATGTGAAAGTTCTAGTTCGATTGCATTATGATTATGGTTGGGTGAGCAGCATGAGTTTTGTATCATGTTTGTTGCCACGAGGGGAAGATTAATTTTCTCTACATGATGACTGTACATGGATAGTCACACATGCCCACCTAATCATATCGTAGTTATAGTCTGTCCATTTTAATTAGTCGTCTAGTAGAATGTAAAAGGACAGTTCGAGCACATGGAAGCCATGGAAGCCGATGACGTCACTAAAAAAAAAATAGGTCAACATGATCTCATAACTAAGTCAATAAGTCACCATAAGTAAGACCACTAGGTCGCCTTAAGTAGGTCATCATATCGTAAATACACCGAAGTCGTATTGATTCCTATGTTGATACTGTTGTATTATGCTACATATATCCCGTAAATTCCTTAATTATGCCCCTAGGATTTTTTTTTTGGACTGCCGATTTTCGTCGTATTTTCTATAAATTACCCATGGCGATATCTCGGAAACTAAGACAGATACAGACTCGCGGCTTACGGCGTCGTATTCCTCTCGTATAGATGCACAATAAAGGCCCTATACAATTTTATCGCCCGGCGGTAACTTTCGCCGCAATTAGACGATAATCGGTGTCACGTGACTCGACCATTTCTCGCGAAATAAGTGACATACGCGCACGCTGTTTGTGGCGTTGTATTCCTCGTGTCGAGGTCTACCGTAAAGCTCCTATACGAATTTATCGTATCTCCGTAACTTTCCCCGCTATTCGGGTGCGCATGCGTGGTGGTGGTGGTGGTGGTGGTAGTGTACTTGACCCACACACACACACTTGGAGCGATAGTATGCTCTTTCTTGCACCCAGAGAATGTAAAATGTGTATGTTTTATGGGAAAATAGGACGATTTGTCGACCATACTGTTCCAGCACAGGCAGCAAATTCACACACTTGGAGCCATAGTATACTTTTTCTTGCACCCGGAGAATGTAAAATTTGTGTGTGGTCATAAGTAGGTCGAGACGACCTTTGCAACTAGGTTAGTAGGTCAAGTTGACGTCATATTCGTGTCAAAGGTCACTTCCGGTCACGGTACGGCCCAACAAGAGTTATCTCCCCCTACATATCGGTCTGTTAGGCCTTACTTTAACGCCTTATCCCAGTTTTTCTTTTCTGGGCAAACCCTTGTTCTATTTATAGATCATACGGAAGTAGTAGAGAACGGGGAGTTTCGGAGGTGCAATGAAGAGCGTTTGGGGAGATGAGGGTCTTTATCCATACGGCTACCTGGTAGAGTTACCTTAGCGTATGTGAGGAGGAGGAGGAGGAGGAGGAGTAGGAGGAATTATATGACTTGTATAAAATAGAGACAAAGTAATACGAAGATTACTAAATAATCGCTTTATTCATCAACTCATAGCACTGCACAAATAATGAGAGAAAACTGCTTATATGAAATACATCTCCATTGTTGTGGGTATCATTTCGACATCTAGTCTTCCATTCAATGTTTATGTACGAATATTTCCCTTCTTTCACGAGTTCTTCATCGCCTGCTATAGCCAATGGTAGCCCGTCTGCGAATCTATAAGCCTAGCCCACACGGCAACATCTTCTATATTTCACTATGAACGCTACCGAGTCCACGCTGACCGATGTAAACTTTGAACCCCACGATGGGGATATTCTAGCCGAAGCATTACGTGGAACCAACGTTCAACTCGATGCTATTATCAATACACCCCAAGGTCGGACCAATGATGCCTCTCAGTACCAACGCATGCGTTGTCATCTTATCACGCTCTTAGATGACATCCAATTGTTGACCCGAGTATGTCTTCTACTGCATAAGAAACAGATAGGATCCGAAGACGATACCAACACAACTACCCGTGCCCAGAATCTGCAGACATTGCATGTGGCATTTCAAAGCTTTATGGAGACGCAGCTGGAAACTGGAAATTATCTTCTTCAATCGACCTTGAGTGACAACGAGGACTCCGAAAACGTCCATTCCCAATAAAGACCCCTGTAATTCCCAGAGAATCGTCCTAGAGACGAAACTTATACCGTTGTATAGACTTTGTGTCCGCCATACCTCGTCAAACACCTCTTTACGACATTCCATGTTGTCATACCTACATCATAACTATATGAGAGAAATTTTTGCATTCCTTTAGAAACCGTCGAACGCATCTTGTCGACAGAAGACAATCTTGACTATGTAGATATGTGGATTAAATTTTATCGAGATCAGAGTAGAGCTTACCTAAAGGAGGAAATTTGTGAGATTGGAGGACAGAGAGTGCATTCTCCTCCAAACTCTCTTAATATTGCACAAGGCAACAGTACGGTGAACTCGACTAACAAATCACGTACAAGAGAAATGACAGTTGAACTAATTTCACCGGCACAGCGAGTTGTAAAGCCGGCTAAAGAAGAACTCTGTAGACAGCGTCACAAAGTAAGCG
>JAVTVY010053440.1:0-28112 GCA_036873755.1 Hanleya hanleyi
AAGCAGCTACTTTGGATCTGTTTAGTCTAGTAAATGAAGATTGTATTTTAGGTTATTTGAGAGCAATCGGTTTGTTGTAGAAGTTTTAGCAGGTCTTGGTGTGTGTACATGTTTTGGGTGTGTTTTGTTGATTATTTTCGGATTGCTGGGTCGTTGCCTTGTTCTTGTTGAAATAATCTTCGCCGCTATATAGCAATATTGCTGAACACACTCGCATGCAGAAATGTCGCGTAAATTTTAATGTATGTGCATGTCTTTTGGTGCGTTGTGTTCATTACTTCGGGATTGCCGGGTAGTTGGCTAGTTTTGTCGCCTACGTAAAGGTCGCATGCAGCTGAATAAATTTTAAGATTGTAAGAGTCTTTGTAACAAGCAGCTACTTTAGATCTGTGTGGTCTGGTAAATAGAGACTGTATTTTAGGTTATTTGAAAGAAATCGGTTTGTTGATGAAGTTTAAATGTATGTACATGTTTTTGGTGTGTTGTTTTTTGCTGGGTTATTGCCTTGCTTTTGTTGAAGTAATTATTGTCGCTCTTATTACACTCTTTCACTCATGCAGAAATGTCGCGTGTTGAAATGTTGTGGACTTCGTCGACTGCATAGATTTTCTGATTGAAGAGATTCTTTTTATCGAGCGACTACTTTTGGAAGATATTTTTAGTCGGGTCAGGGAGGACTATCTTGGGTTATTTGAGAGAGATCGGTTTGTTGCATAAGTTTTAATGTGCTGGATTACTAAGTTATTGCCTTGAGTACTTAGATATGTACAAATTTTTGTTGTGTTGTGTTGATTACGTCTGGGTTGCTGGTTTATTGACTTGTTTTTGTTGGAATACCTAGAATATTGATTGATCGTCGCAAAATAGCAATATTGCTGAACGCGACGTTAAACCTTAATTCACTCTCTCTCTCTCGTGCAGAAATGTCGCATGTTGAAATGTTGTGGACTTCGTGGGGAAAGGACGGGGGTATGTATACATTGTAGTGCATACAGCACATAAGGTCTCCAAAATGTCTGATCTCTGCACATTTGAAATGACATCATGTTCCACAGATGCCACACTGCACCACGGTCGATTGATGCCGGGCCTGTTGCAGCCTGGGAAATCGCGCGTTGTGCACTGTGATGGCTTTTTTTGTACAATGTGAACCCGCATTAATCCGTATTGGTTACGGTCACATTTGGCCCCCTCCAAATATGACTGGCGAACCCCCGCTCTGGGGCCCCAGTGTTTTCCGAGTCTCTTCACATTACACGCAATCGATATCCAATCACTATTGGCTGCCATTTTGACTGGAATCACAGAACCGCAGAAACAGAAAAATACATACTGACTGCATAACGCGCATTCAATATATTTTTTCATCAGGTTTGCATGTTCTTAGGTCAACATACTTGGCCCCACCCAGTTGATCAGTGTTTTCTAGCGGTTTCTTCACATTACACTCAATCGATATTCAATCAATATTGCCTGCCGTTTTGACTGAAATCAGAGAACCGCAGAAACTGAAAAATACACACTGTCTGAATAATGCGCATTGGACAATTTTTTCATCTGGTTTGCATGTTCCTGGTGCAACATGTATCCACCCCGTTGATGATCGCAAAGGCATTCTGTAAGAAAGGGGAGCAGTGTTGGATCTTACTATAGACACAAAACACTCTGATCATAAAAGGGAACGAGTCCCAAGGTGTACGCCATGCCACGAAGAACTCAGTGAAGCTTATTCTGATGGACTGTATAGATTTTTAGATTGTGAGAGATTCTTTTTATCTCCTTGTTAGTGTCTTGATTTTGTTGAAGTGCTTGGAATTTTGTTTGATTGTCGCTATATAGCTGAAATATTGTTGAGCGCGAGGTTAATCCTTAATTGTCTCTCTCTCTCTCTCTGTTGGTGGTTGTAGTCACCCGTACTATACCGAGCAAAAATCATATAGGACGACGATGTCACTAACTCCATCTTCTGTATGGTTAGGACCAACTGTTGAATATAGAATGGCCAGGGGAACAGGAACTAAATCAATATGAAAACGAAGAAAAAATACAAAATTAGACACGTTGAGGTAGAATTCGATAAGACTAATTTCATAAATGCATTTTACGTTGTGTGTGTGTTTTAATGTGTTGCATTACTAAATTATTAACTTGATGAATATTATATGACTAGATTTGATCAACAAATTCTTATGATCTTTGAAAGAAATCGGTTTGTTGTATAAGTTTTAATGTATGTGCATGTCTTTTGTTGTGTTGTGTTGATTACGTCTGGATTGCTAGGTTGTTGAATTGGTTTTTTTAGAACACTTAGAATTTTGTTTGATCATCGCGATATACCTGAAATATTGCTGAGCGTGACATTAAACCTTAATTCTCTCTGTTATTGCTGTTCTCAACATCCAGCCAACAGCCAACTTTAAATGACAAGAACAAACGTGCTACAAGAAATTGTCCTTGAATATTTATGTACATAGAAATTCAAGAGAATTAAATTTAACGTCGCGTTCATACATATATCGCCTATATTGCGATGGAAGATTGAAAAGTTATGCAAAGAACATATTATTCTAAGAGGCGTGCTTTTGGAACTACGTTTACAATTTATATTTGCCTGGCCGATGGAATTTCATAGATACTTTCTCGCGTCATGGGATATCATTCACTTATACAGTACTTGATTGCTCCATTTAATTACGGGATTCTCATTTCCATTTTTGGAAATTTGGAAGAAGATTTAGCCAACAATCGATGTTTATTATACTTGGTGTTGTGTTGTGTTGTGTGGATATGGATTACCCGTTATACACGGGACATTATTGGTGGCAAGCGTCAAATCAGACATTCAATATTCATCCGTCTTCCATAAAAGAATTACCGCGTCAATTATCGAAAAACCTATTTCGTATGACAGCACCAACTTTTATGTGAGCGTGAATAAAACTAATAACAACACATCTCCAAATCGTTTCCAGAGAATGTATCTCATTCACGCTTTGATTGTGCGTGTTCATTTGAACACTATGTAGATGGAAATCACATTATATTCAAACGGCCACTCACTATTCACTATGACTATGTCATGTAACGCCAGCAGCTTCCAAAAAGTGGAAATTATATGTCAGAAAACATGTCAGTGCACAGCACATGAGGTCTTCAAAATTTCTGATCTCTGCACATTTGAAATTACACCATCTTCCACAGATGTCACACTGCCCCCATGGTTGATTGATGCTGGGCCTGTTGCAGCCTGTGAAGTTGTGCGATGTGACGGCAGTTTCTTCGTACAACGCAATATTGTGCGTTCCACATATTTTTTTTATCAGGTTTGCATGTTGTTGGTTCAACATGCTTGGATCCACCCCGTTGATGATCACAAAGGCATTCTGCAAGAAAGGAAAGCAGCGATTGATCTAATTATAGACTCAATTACAACAAATATAAGGGAAGTGGGAAGAGGTGCCGAAATACTGACTGCGTCACATGACTTCACAGAATAGTCCTCTGGTTAACCTATTCTAAAGGACATACCAAGAATCTAACGATTCGTGATATGTGTTGTATCTCAGGTATCTCAACTCTCTGATCAGAAAAGGGAATCGGTCCCAAGGTGTATTCGATGCCGCGAGCAACTCACAGAGAGAGATCTTCTGATCGACTGTGTAGATTTAAAGATTGAAAGGGATCCTTTTTATCGAGCAGCTACTTTAGAAGATCTTTTTTGTCGGATAAAAGAAGGCTGTATTTTAATTTATTCGAGAGAAATAGGTGTGTTGTGTTGATTACTTCTGGATTGCTGGATTGTTGCGTTGTTTTTGTTGAAATACGTAGAATTTCTTTTTATTGTCGCTGTATAGCTGAAATATTGCTGAACTCGGCGTTAATAATTAATACTTTCTGTTGATCGTTTTAGGGATCCGGTTGGCGCTGTACTGAGCAAATCATATGGGACAACAATGTCACTAACTCCGCCTTCTGTATGGTTAGGATCAACTGTCGAATATAGAATGTTCAAGGAAATAGAAACTAAATCAATATATGACGAAGTAAAATGACCAAATTAGATAAGTTGAGATAGAATTCGATATGACAAATACATTCATGCATTTTACGTTGTGCGTAAGTTTTAATGTGTTGGATAACTATTTTATTAACTTGAATACTTAGAATTTTGCCTGATCGTCTCTCTATAACTGAAATGTTGCTGAACGCGACGTCAGACCTTAATTCTCTCTCTCTCTCTATCCTACATTTCAATTGATATGGAATTTGCTAACAGATCTTCAAAACTGAGTTAATACCAACATAATTTATCTGATAAATTAGGCAAATAAAACAATTTAGTTTTGTCGCTCACGGAAAGTTCACATGCAGCTGTATATATTTAAAGGTTGAAAGCGAGTCTTTTTATCAAGCAGCTATACTTTGGATCTGTTCAGTCGGGTAAATGAAGATGATTTTAGGTTATTTGAGAGAAATCGGTTTGTTGTAAAAGTTTTAATGTATGTACATGTTTTTGGTGTGTTGCGTTGATTACTTCTGGATTGCTGCGTTATTGCCTTGTTTTTCTTGAAATACTTATCATCGCTATATAGCAATATTTCCTAACGCGACGTTAAACCTTAATTCACTCTCTCTCGCATGCAGAAATGTCGCATAAGTTTTAATGTATGTGTTTCGGTGCGTCGTGTTCATTATTTCGGGATTGCTGGGATATTGACTCGTTTTTGTTGGAATACATAGAATTTTGTTTGATCGTCGCTACATAGCAATTTTGCTGAATCCGACGTTAACCCATATTTCACTCTCTTTGTCGCATGCAGAAATGTCGCGTGTTGAAATGTTGTGGACTCCGTGGAAAAGGGGGCGGGGGGATAGGTATACATGTTAGTGCACAGCACATGTCTCCCAATATCTGATCTCTGCACATTTGAAATGACACCTTCCACAGAAGTCACACTACACCCACGGTTGATTGATGACGGACCTGGTGCAGCCTGGGAAGTACTGCGCTGTGATGGCGATTTCTTCCTCCAACGCAATAATGCGCTTTCAAAATATTTTTCCATCAGGTTTACATGTTCTTGGTTCAGCATGCTTGGATTCACCCCGTTGATCGCAAAGGCATTCTGCAAGAAAGGGAATCAACGATGGATCTAATTATAGACTCGAGGTGATCAAGAAAGGGAACCAGCCCACGGTGTATTCAATGCCACGAAAAAGTCGCAGTGAAACATTCTGATCGACTGTATAGATTTTTAGATTGTGGGAGATTGTTTTTATCTCCTTGTTATTGCCTTGGTTTTGTTGAAATACTTAGAACTTTGTTTGATTGAGGCTATATAGTCGAAATATTGTTCTTGGTTCAACATGCTTGGATCCACCGCGTTGATGATCGCAAAGGCATTCTGCAAGAAAGGGAAGCAGCGAAGAATCTAATTATACAATCAAAACGCTCTGATCAGAAAAGGGAACCAGTCCCAACGTGTATTCGATGCCGCAAAGAACTCAGTGAAACATCTTCTGATCGACTGTACATATTTAAAGATTCTAAGGGATTCTTTTGATCGAGCAGCTACTTTAGAAGATCTTTTTAGTCGGATGAAAGAAGACTATTTTAGTTCATTCGGGAGAAATAGGTGTTCTTTTGATTATTCTGGATTGCTGAATTGTTGTCTTGCTTTTATTGAAAAAATTAGAATTTTGTTTGATTGCCGCTGTTTAGCTGAAACGCGACGTTAATACTTAATGCTCTCTCTTTCTCTCTCTCCCTGTTGGTGATTTTAGGATTCCGGTTGGTGCTGGACTGAGCCGGTCATAGGACGGTGATGTCACCAACTCCGCCTTCTGCATGGTTAAGAACAACTGTCAAATATGGAATAGTAACGGAAATACACACTAAACCAATATGACAACGAAGTAAAATGGCTGAATCAGACAAGCTGAGCTAGAATTCGATAAGACATACACATATGCAGTTTACGTTGTGTATGTTTTAATGTGTTGGATTACTAAGTTGTTAACTTGAATACTTAGAATTGTGTTTGATCGTCGCTAAAATGCTGAAATATTGCTGATCACGACGTTAAACCTCAATTCTCTCTCCTGTGATTGTTTAGACCTGAAAGATGTGAAAACATCTGTTACAGATTGTGGAAAATGAATTGAAATTATAAACCGAACTCAGCATGATCATATATATGAACACCCGCACTCAGTATGATCATAATATGTACATCATACATATTTAGTGTCACATTCAAATTACTTGATAAGTTCTTTTAAGTCGGGTAAACGAAGACTGTATTTAAGGTTGTTTTAGAAAAATCTAAGTTATTAACTTGAATACTTAGGATTCTGTTTGATTGTCGCTTTTCATTTCAAAGATTGCTGAACGTGACATTAAGCCTCAATTCTCTGTCTGGAATTTGCAAACAGATCTTCAAAACTGACTTGATCTGATAAATTATGTACATAAAAAACAATTTAGTTTTGTCGCTCACGGAAAGTTCACATGCAGCTGTGTGGATTTAAGGGTTGAAAGCAAGCAGCTACTTTATATCTGTTCAGTCGGGTAAATGAAGACTATTTTAGGTTATTTGAGAGAAATCGGTTTATTGTAAAAGTTTTAGGGTATGTACATATTTTTGGTGTGTTGTCTTGATTACTATTGGGTTGCTCGGTTATTGACTTGTTTTTGTTGGAATATCTAGAATATTGATTGATCGTCGATATACAGCAATATTGCTGAACGCGACGTTAAACCTTAATTTATTCTTTCTTTCTCCCGTGCAGAAATGTCGCGTGTTGAAATGTTGTGGACTTTGTGGGGGGGGGGGTATGTATACATTGTAGTGCATACAGCACATACGGTGTCCAAAATGTCTGATCTATGCACAATTGAAATGGCACCATGCTCCACATGTCACACTGCACCCACGGTCGATTGATGCCAGGTTTGGTGCAGCCTAGGAAGTAGCGCGTTGTGCACTGTGACGGCGGTTTTTTCGTGCAATGTGAACTCGCACTAACCCATATTGTTTACGATCACATTTGGGCCTCCTCCAAATATGGAGCCCCAGTGTTTTCCGACAGTCTCTTCACATTACACTCAATCGATATCCAATCAATATTGGCTGCCATTTTGACTGAAATCACAGAACCGCTGAAACTGAAAAATAGATACTGGCCAGATAACGCGCATTCAACACATTATTTCATCAGGTTTGCATGTTCTTAATTCAACATACTTGGATCCACTCCGTGGATTATCGCAAAGGCATTCTGCAAGAAAGGGGAACAACGATGGGGCTAATTAAAGACTCGAAACGCTCTGATCAGAAAAAAGATCCAGTCCCAAAGTGTATGCCATACCGCGAAGAACTCGGTGAAACTTATTCTGATCGACTGTATAGATTTTTAGAATGTGAGGGATTCTTTTTATCTCCTTGTTATTGCCTTGTTTTTGTTGAAATGCTTGGAATTTTGTTTGATTGTCGCTGTATTGCTGAAATAACGCTGAACGCGACGTTAATCCTTAATTCTCTCTATCTCTCGGTGGTTTTAGGAATCCGTTTGGCGCCGAACTGAGCAAATCATATAGCTTAGGTCGATGAAGTCCCTAACTCCGCCTTCTGTATGGATGGTTAGGATCAACTATCGAATATAGAATGGTCACGGAAATAGAAACTAAATCAATATGACAACGAAGCAAAAAGACCAAATTATAGACAAGTTGAGCTAGAATTCGATAAGACAATTACATATATGCATTTTACGTTGTGTGTATCTTTTAATGTGTTGAATTACTGAGTTATCAGCTTGAATACTTAGAATTTTGTTTGATCGTCACAATATAAGTGAAATATTGCTGAACGCGACTTCAAACCCTAATTCTACCTCCTACATTCCAACTGATATGGAATTTCCTAACAAATCTTCGAAACTGGATACCAACAAAAAAACAATTTAGTTTTGTCGCTTATGGAATGTTCGCATGCAGCTGTATGAATTTAAAGATTGAAAGCGAGTCTTTTTATCAAGCAGCTACTTTGGATCTGTTTAGTCTAGTAAATGAAGATTGTATTTTAGGTTATTTGAGAGCAATCGGTTTGTTTTAGCAGGTCTTAGTGTGTGTACATGTTTTTGGTGTGTTTTGTTGATTATTTTCGGATTGCTGGGTCGTTGCCTTGTTCTTGTTGAAATAATCTTCGCCGCTATATAACAATATTGCTGAACACACTCGCATGCAGAAATGTCGCGTAAATTTTAATGTATGTGCATGTCTTTTGGTGCGTTGTGTTCATTACTTCGGGATTGCCGGGTAGTTGGCTATTTTTGTCGCTTACGTAAAGGTCGCATGCAGCTGAATAAATTTTAAGATTGTAAGAGTCTTTGTAACAAGCAGCTGCTTTAGATTTGTGTAGTCTGGTAAATAGAGACTGTATTTTAGGTTATTTGAAAGAAATCGGTTTGTTGATGAAGTTTAAATGTATGTACATGTTTTTGGTGTGTTGTGTTTTGCTGGGTTATTGCCTTGCTTTTGTTGAAGTAATTATTGTCGCTCTTATTACACTCTTTCACTCATGCAGAAATGTCGCTTGTTGAAATGTTGTGGACTTCGTCGACTGCATAGATTTTCTGATTGAAGAGATTCTTTTTATCGAGCGACTACTTTTGGAAGATATTTTTAGTCGGGTTAGGGAGGACTGTATCTTAGGTTATTTGAGAGAGATCAGTTTGTTGCATAAGTTTTAATGTGCTGGATTACTAAGTTATTGGCTTGAGTACTTAGATATGTACAAATTTTTGTTGTGTTGTGTTGATTACGTCTGGGTTGCTAGTTTATTGACTTGTTTTTGTTGGAATACCTAGAATATTGATTGATCGTCGCAAAATAGCAATATTGCTGAACGCGATGTTAAACCTTAATTCACTCTCTCTCTCTCGTGTAGAAATGTCGCGTGTTGAAATGTTGTGGACTTCGTGGGGAAAGGGCAGGGGTATGTGTACATTGTAGTGCATACAGCACATAGTGTCTCCAAAATGTCTGATCTCTGCACATTTGAAATGACATGTTTCACAGATGCCACACTGCACCACGGTCGATTGATGCCGGGCCTGTTGCAGCCTGGGAAATCGCGCGTTGTGCACTGTGACGGCGGTTTTTTCGTGCAATATGAACCCGCACTAACCCATATTGGTTACGATCACATTTGGCGTCCTCCAAATATGGAGCCCCAGTGTTTTCCGACAGTCTCTTCACATTACACTCAATCGATATCCAATCAATATTGGCTGCCATTTTGACTGAAATCACAGAACCGCTGAAACTGAAAAATAGATACTGGCCAGATAACGCGCATTCAACACATTATTTCATCAGGTTTGCATGTTCTTAGTTCAACATACTTGGATCCACTCCGTGGATTATCGCAAAGGCATTCTGCAAGAAAGGGGAACAGCGATGGGCTAATTAAAGACTCGAAACGCTCTGATCAGAAAAAAAAGATCCAGTCCCAAAGTGTATGCCATGCCGCGAAGAACTCGTTGAAACTTATTCTGATCGACTGTATAGATTTTTAGAATGTGAGGGATTCTTTTTATCTCCTTGTTATTGCCTTGTTTTTGTTGAAATGCTTGAAATTTTGTTTGATTGTCGCTGTATAGCTGAAATAACGCTGAACGCGACGTTAATCCTTGATTCTCTCTATCTCTCGGTGGTTTTAGGAATCCGTTTGGCGCCGAACTGAGCAAATCATATAGCTTAGGTCGATGAAGTCACTAACTCCGCCTTCTGTATGGATGGTTAGGATCAACTATCGAATATAGAATGGTCAAGGAAATAGAAGCTAAATCAATATTACAACGACGCAAAAAGACCAAATTATAGACAAGTTGAGCTACAATTCGATAAGACAATTACATATATGCATTTTACGTTGTGTGTATCTTTTAATGTGTTGAATTACTGAGTTATCAGCTTGAATACTTAGAATTTTGTTTGATCGTCACAATATAAGTGAAATATTGCTGAACGCGACTTCAAACCCTAATTCTCTCCTACATTCCAACTGATATGGAATTTCCTAACAAATCTTCGAAACTGGATACCAACAAAAAACAATTTAGTTTTGTCGCTTACGGAATGTTCGCATGCAGCTGTATGAATTTAAAGATTGAAAGCGAGTCTTTTTATCAAGCAGCTACTTTGGATCTGTTTAGTCTAGTAAATGAAGATTGTATTTTAGGTTATTTGAGAGCAATCGGTTTGTTGTAGAAGTTTTAGCAGGTCTTGGTGTGTGTACATGTTTTTGGTGTGTTTTGTTGATTATTTTCGGATTGCTGGGTCGTTGCCTTGTTCTTGTTGAAATAATCTTCGCCGCTATATAGCAATATTGCTGAACACACTCCCATGCAGAAATGTCGCGTAAATTTTAATGTATGTGCATGTCTTTTGCTGCGTTGTGTTCATTACTTTGGGATTGCCGGGTAGTCGGCTAGTTTTGTCGCTTACGTAAAGGTCGCATGCAGCTGAATAAATTTTAAGATTGTAAGAGTCTTTGTAACAAGCAGCTACTTTAGATCTGTGTAGTCTGGTAAATGGAGACTGTATTTTAGGTTATTTGAAAGAAATCGGTTTGTTGATGAAGTTTAAATGTATGTACATGTTTTTGGTGTGTTGTGTTTTGCTGGGTTATTGCCTTGCTTTTGTTGAAGTAATTATTGTCGTTATATAGCCATATTGCTGAATCCGACGTTAAACCTTATTGCACTCTTTCACTCATGCAGAAATGTCGCGTGTTGAAATGTTGTGGACTTCGTCGACTGCATAGATTTTCTGATTGAAGAGATTCTTTTTATCGAGCGACTACTTTTGGAAGATATTTTTAGTCGGGTTAGGGAGGACTGTATCTTAGGTTATTTGAGAGAGATCGGTTTGTTGCATAAGTTTTAATGTGCTGGATTACTAAGTTATTGGCTTGAGTACTTAGATATGTACAAATTTTGGTTGTGTTGTGTTGATTACGTCTGGGTTGCTAGTTTATTGACTTGTTTTTGTTGGAATACCTAGAATATTGATTGATCGTCGCAAAATAGCAATATTGCTGAACGCGATGTTAAACCTTAATTCACTCTCTCTCTCGTGCAGAAATGTCGCGTGTTGAAATGTTGTGGACTTCGTGGGGAAAGGGAGGGGGTATGTATACATTGTAGTGCATACAGCACATAAGGTCTCCAAAATGTCTGATCTCTGCACATTTGAAATGACATGTTCCACAGATGCCACACTGCACCACGGTCGATTGATGCCGGGCCTGTTGCAGCCTGCAATGTGAACCCGCATTAATCCGTATTGGTTACGGTCAAATTTGGCCCCCTCCAAATATGACTGCCGAACCCCCGCTCTGGGGCCCCAGTGTTTTCCGAGTCTCTTCACATTACACGCAATCGATATCCAATCACTATTGGCTGCCATTTTGACTGGAATCACAGAACCGCAGAACCAGAAAAATACACACTGACTGCATAACGCGCATTCAACATATTTTTTCATCAGGTTTGCATGTTCTTAGGTCAACATACTTGGCCCCACCCCGTTGATCAGTGTTTTCTAGCGGTTTCTTCACATTACACTCAATCGATATCCAATCAATATTGCCTGCCATTTTGACTGAAATCAGAGAACCGCAGAAACTGAAAAATACATACTGTCTGAATAATGCGCATTGGACAATTTTTTCATCTGGTTTGCATGTTCCTGGTGCAACATGTATCCACCCCGTTGATGATCGCAAAGGCATTCTGTAAGAAAGGGGAGCAGTTTTGGATCTTACTATAGACACAAAACACTCTGATCATAAATAGGAACGAGTCCCAAGGTGTACGCCATGCCACGAAGAACTCAGTGAAGCTTATTCTGATGGACTGTATAGATTTTTAGATTGTGAGAGATTCTTTTTATCTCCTTGTTATTGTCTTGATTTTGTTGAAATGCTTGGAATTTTGTTTGATTGTTGCTATATAGCTGAAATATTGTTGAACGAGAGGTTAATCCTTAATTCTCTTTCTCTCTCTCTCTGTTGGTGGTTGTAGTCACCCGTACTATACCGAGCAAAAATCATATAGGACGACGATGTCACTAACTCCATCTTCTGTGTGGTTAGGACCAACTGTCGAATATAGAATGGCCAGGGAAACAGGAACTAAATCAATATGAAAACGAAGAAAAAATACCAAATTAGACACGTTGAGCTAGAATTCGATAAGTCTAATTTCATAAATGCATTTTACGTTGTGTGTGTGTTCTAATGTGTTGCATTACTAAATTATTAACTTGATGAATATTATATGACTAGATTTGATCAACAAATTCTTATGATCTTTGAAAGAAATCGGTTTGTTGTATAAGTTTTAATGTATGTGCATGTCTTTTGGTGTGTTGTGTTGATTACGTCTGGATTGCTAGGTTGTTGAATTGGTTTTTTTAGAACACTTAGAATTTTGTTTGATCATCGCGATATACCTGAAATATTGCTGAGCGTGACATTAAACCTTAATTCTCTCTGTTATTGCTGTTCTCAACATCCAGCCAACAGTCAACTTTAAATGACAAGAACAAACGTGCTACAAGAAATTGTCCTTGAATATTTATGTACATAGAAATTCAAGAGAATTAAATTTAACGTCGCGTTCATACATATATCGGCTATATTGCGATGGAAGATTGAAAAGTTATGCAAAGAACATATTATTCTAAGAGGCGTGCTTTTGGAACTACGTTTACAATTTATATTTGCCTGGCCGATGGAATTTCATAGATACTTTCTCGCGTCATGGGATATCATTCACTTATACAGTACTTGATTGCTCCATTTAATAACGGGATTCTCATTTCCATTTTTGGAAATTTGGAAGAAGATTTAGCCAACAATCGATGTTTATTATACTTGGTGTTGTGTTGTGTTGTGTGGATATGGATTACCCGTTATACACGGGACATTATTGGTGGCAAGCGTCAAATCAGACATTCAATATTCAGCCGTCTTCCATAAAAGAATTACCGCGTCAATTATCGAAAAACCTATTTCGTATGACAGCACCAACTTTTATGTGAGCGTGAATAAAACTAATAACAACATATCTCCAAATCGTTTCCAGAGAATGTATCTCATTCACACTTTGATTGTGCGTGTTCATTTGAACACTATGTAGATGGAAATCACATTATATTCAAACGGCCACTCACTATTCACTATGACTATGTCATGTAACTCCAGCAGCTTCCAAAAAGTGGAAATTATATGTCAGAAAACATGTCAGTGCACTGATCTCTGCACATTTGAAATTACACCATCTTCCACAGATGTCACACTGCCCCCATGGTTGATTGATGCTGGGCCTGTTGCAGCCTGTGAAGTTGTGCGATGTGACGGCGGTTTCTTCGTACAACGCAATATTGTGCGTTTCACATATTTTTTTAATCAGGCTTGCATGTTGTTGGTTCAACATGCTTGGATCCACCCCGTTGATGATCACAAAGGCATTCTGCAAGAAAGGAAAGCAGCGATTGATCTAATTAAAGACTCAATTACAACACATATAAGGGAAGTGGGAAGAGGTGCCGACATACTGACTGCGTCACATGACTTCACAGAATAGTCCTCTGGTTAACCTATTCTAGAGGACATACCAAGAATCTAACGATTCGTGATATGTGTTGTATCTCAGGTATCTCAACTCTCTGATCAGAAAAGGGAATCGGTCCCAAGGTGTATTCGATGCCGCGAGCAACTCACAGAGAAAGATCTTCTGATCGACTGTATAGATTTAAAGATTGAAAGGGATCCTTTTCATCGAGCAGCTACTTTAGAAGATCTTTTTAGTCGGATAAAAGAAGGCTGTATTTTAATTTATTCGAGAGAAATAGGTGTGTTGTGTTGATTACTTCTGGATTGCTGGATTGTTGCGTTGTTTTGTTGAAATACGTAGAATTTCTTTTTATTGTCGCTGTATAGCTGAAATATTGCTGAACTCGGCGTTAATAATTAATACTTTCTGTTGATCGTTTTAGGGATCCGGTTGGCGCTGTACTGAGCAAATCATATGGGACAACGATGTCACTAACTTCGCCTTCTGTATGGTTATGATCAACTGTCGAATATAGAATATTCAAGGAAATAGAAACTAAATCAATATATGACGAAGTAAAATGACCAAATTAGATAAGTTGAGATAGAATTCGATATGACAAATACATACATGCATTTTACGTTGTGCGTAAGTTTTAATGTGTTGGATAACTATTTTATTAACTTGAAAACTTAGAATTTTGTCTGATCGTCTCTCTATAACTGAAATGTTGCTGAACGCGACGTCAAACCTTAATTCTCTCTTTCTCTTTCTCTCTATCCTACATTTCAATTGATATGGAATTTGCTAACAGATCTTCAAAACTGAGTTAATACCAACAATGGTTATCTGATAAATTAGGCACATAAAACAATTTAGTTTTGTCGCTCACGGAATGTTCACATGCAGCTGTATATATTTAAAGGTTGAAAGCGAGTCTTTTTATCAAGCAGCTATACTTTGGATCTGTTCAGTCGGGTAAATGAAGATGATTTTAGGTTATTTAAGAGAAATCGGTTTGTTGTAAAAGTTTTAATGTATGTACATGTTTTTGGTGTGTTGCGTTGATTACTTCTGGATTGCTGCGTTATTGCCTTGTTTTTCTTGAAATACTTATCGTCGCTATACAGCAATATTTCTTAACGCGACGTTAAACCTTAATTCCCTCTCTCTCGCATGCAGAAATGTCGCATCAGTTTTAATGTATGTGTTTTGGTGCGTCGTGTTCATTACTTCGGGATTGCTGGGATATTGACTCGTTTTTGTTGGAATACATCGAATTTCGTTTGATCGTCGCTACATAGCAATTTTGCTGAATCCGACGTTAACCCATATTTCACTCTCTTTGTCGCATGCAGAATGTCGCGTGTTGAAATGTTGTGGACTCCGTGGGAAAGGGGGCGGGGGATAGGTATACATGTTAGTGCACAGCACATGTCCCCAAAATATCTGATCTCTGCACATTTGAAATGACACCTTCCACAGAAGTCACACTACACCCACAGTTGATTGATGACGGACCTGGTGCAGCCTGGGAAGTACCGCGCTGTGATGGCGATTTCTTCCTCCAACGCAATAACACTGTGAACAAGCTGTGGTGACAAAGTGCCAAAAAATCACCAGTAACTTGGTCCCTTTTCCTACTGATCTTGTTTCGACGCAATCGATGATTTCAAGAAAACGTCACCACTAGCGGTATTGTGCGTTCCGTTTTGATACTAACCCATACTGCTGATTTTCCTTAATGTTACCAGTGTTATCGTTCCCTTAAACTGATTATACTGGTGACGATTTTAAAAATCAGCGTTTAGATGCCCCAAATGTGTTTCCGCTAGTGGTGACAAATAAGGAAATCACCGATTTATCTCAGCGGTCGATCTTTGATGTGAAGGCCCGAGGCAGTGGTAGAGATAAATGTTCGTGAGGCAGGATGAGTGTGTTTCTTATCGGCATTATCGGTAACGCGCAGACGACAGCGAGGTTTAACTATCCATATCTACTGTTAATCACCAAATATAAGCGGAAATCAGCATGAAGGGCCCAAACGTCCAGGTAAGTTGTAGATCTGGTCTGTTTTGCCGAGTAAAGGAGTTCTAGGATGTGATCAGCTCAAGTTACTTTGAAAACGAGAGAAAACTTGATGTGGAGTACAGTATGGCCCTTCTTTATATTCAAGGCATTCTAAATGTTTTATATTGGACTTCATCTTAAAACATCTTAGTTTCATCTTAAGACTTACCATAATTCTATGCTAAGTGTTCAAAGTTTTTTTTTATTCTAAATCGAATCGTAGTAGATTGATATCTCAAACAGATTTGGTGTCTATAAATGTCGCGAACACACACCCAGTTATACAGGCAGATATGGAATAAGTGTATATGTCATAATTAATGAGGAGTCGAAAGTATTAATACTGGGGATATTACAGGAACGTTCCATTCAACGCACACCTGCATACCGTGGCATTTTCAAATAAACGGCGGCATATCTTCCCAATGACATAATTCAACATATTGGTGTGGGGTGATGAGATGGAGTATGGGGGAAGTTACGCTGCCTCTTCTCATTTTAGCCCATCGAGTCCATGATACATTGTGAATTTATTATATCAGGGTGAGGTTAGTTATCTAATCTAATCATTTTATCATTATCTTGTGTTGATAATTATCCAGAATGTTTTTCATGGCAAAGTTACGTGTATTTTTGCATGAATACCATACATCTTCTTTACGTGCGGCTCAGTAGATGTCTTCCTTGATAAACTTACATTGAAAAAGTCCAATCCTGGATTCCCGAGATAAATGAAATTAGTCCTGAATGAATGTGCCCAGATAGCAGCGGCAGGCGCATTTGACGCGTGACTCCAGGCTTGAATTTGCGGCTCATATTTGTGCACTCTCTCCAATGCATACAACAAAGGATATATTTTTTATAAATGAAACCTGGACCACATTTGTAATTTTAACCCCAAGTTGCCAAAACTATAATCAGTGTAACATAGTAGTCCATTCTGTGATAATATGATGCATGTTGAATATTCCTCCAAATTAAACCAGGTATAAATTGAACTGCAACAGGCTGTAGGCCTCGGGAAGAGATCAGATACATATGTCGCTGCTATCTGGTAAAATATGTTGTCCACGGATTACCTTCAATTATAATTAAATATATACATATCACCAGTTTGGTGCGCGGGCATTTCCCCTTCAGACATTTTCCCCTGTGGACATATCCTATTTTAGCACAATTCTCCCTCTCTGTACATTATTGTACTTTGAACTCGTACGAATGTGTACCAAAGTTGAAATATGGAGAAAAAAAAAACAATTTTAATTTTTTTTTGTTCCCTATTTCTTTTTGTTATTATTGTTTTCTATGATTTGGCGTGATTAAACAATAGTATAAGTCAATAACTCTTGCATAACGTGTTCGCGTTAATTAACTATTTAGTGATAATGCATGTCTCGGTTATAGTATAATTTTTTGTCTATATTTTGCACCATTGAATAATAGCATATGATATGCATGCAAGTTAACAGATATCACACAGTGATAGATGAATCTCAAAGAAATACTAAGCAATTACTCATCTAATATCAACCACAGCTTGAGTCCGGATAATAAAGGTGCAAGATTAGTTAAGTAGTACCTTAATCGGTGGTTTTAAAGACAAACAAAACAACGAATTGCATTCAGAATGGTCAGGAAGCGCCACCACATATTGACTAAAATATTGTACCCAATATTTGATCCTATACTTAAAACTCATTCCCTCGAATTCCTAACGTGAAATGCCTTCACCAAGATTTTACTTTTTGTAACCTGTTGTATTTTTGTTAATTTGGTTCTTTAACTAAATGCATCCAAGTCCGAAATTCTGGACGTTAATATCCCCAATGTCACACTCTTATCCGTAAAATCTCTACAATATTGGAACATCTCACTTAAAAAACTTGAGGAAAAACGAACTCAACAAACAGCTAACTCTGGTCTTTTATAGCCAGAAAATCACATGACTTTGTCATTTAAAACACTTTCATAACTGACCATCGTTCAGTGAGAAATGGGGAAATACCGTTCGTCTTGCGTCATTACTTTGTTTATTATTATCAAATTTAGTTTCACCTCCAGTCGAAACACTTTCTTTATTGGCGTATTTGGCTTGGAATGCAGCATGCTCCCTGGTGCGCAACTGTGTACCATCCGTTCGTGTTGTATCTGGATAGGACTTTCCAGATTCCGTTGTGAACAAGAATTATTGGGCCTTCTAAATAAAACGCGAAGAAATTTAACACCTTATGAAACTGATTTCCGTCAAATTGTGACAAATGCAATCGACCAATCACTCGATTTTACAGAATAAGGCAATCATAATATGTTTGCAATGGGTAAAAGGAATATTTACAGTGTACATACTCCGGGTGAATAATGGTTTTTAAAGCTTTATATATACGTTTGCATCTTTTCTAAATATTTTAGGAATGTAAAGACAACGGGGAATATATTGTCTGACCTAATGAAGAGGCGTCTTACTCTTAGCGCATGGGACTTGCCACCAGAGGGGAAATCAACCCGCGGATTACCGGTCCGTCAATTATGTATATGCTCACGCTGGTTTACAGTCTCGCATATGTGATTAGTAATGGTAAATCTCATAATTGCACCACGAACAATACCCGACCCACAGTAACTTATCGTAGTCTGTTTGTTATGGTCCCTACACTTAAAACGAGAGATATTAAATATCGTTGAACGCGGGCAGAAATTAATTTCGAACTTAGATGTGACAGCGGCTTCGTTGGTGTTACACCAAAGATTTATCAAATGGGTGACGAAGCTTCTGGTGTACCATTACCATGGATATGTACAACAAAGCCAGTTTAACCTGTTGAGCTAACAAATATCCATATATAGTATTGTATCCCTGTATAATTAGTAAACAGATTTGTGTCAGCAAGGCGACCAGGCGACCAAGTCAGAACCAAAATATATTGATGGTTAAACTGTGTGGAATGGGAAGATGAATTGAAAGAATTCTGGTTCTTGGCTGCCTTCTACACAGATCTCCAAAAGGGCGTAAATACGTCCAAGTTATTAAAAATGAGCTTTTGACGCGTTTTAACCTTCAATTCGATCCTTGCAACAAAATCACGTCGATTTCTTTAAAAATTGGAAGTTAAGGATGTGTATTCTGGGGGTTTGGCTCAAAAATAACACTTTCGCAACATGTTTACAGAGAACCTAGCTGTGGCCCGATAGCCGGGGACAAATGGGCCATGGCTCTTTGTGACAATGTATCCGACGCGCACCCGGTTAAAACGTGCACACATGTCCTGGGTAAAAAGGAATTTATATCATGCCTTTGTAACTCAACTGTAAATTTTAATTTTCCTACGAAGTAGGCTACAGATCGCAAATTGTCCGGTAATGAGTGAGTCCATCCGAATCCTTTCGTCGGTAAAATAAGGAGAACCGTTGACATTAGAACCTTGATTTTTGGCATGAACCTGCATTAGGGCATTGTTACCAGCAAGTTCTGATCTGAAATAATTCTGATTAAAATTAGATTTATAATTAACACTTCAGTATATTGTTATATATATTTAGCCTGTAACGGGTATCCTATTTCACATCCAAACATGTCATCATTGCCAAGAAAACTGTGGTCCGTTTTGCTCCAGCGTTTTATCGCATTTAATGAGTAGGCCTATCAGTTACTCTCCGGCTAAAAATACCCTACTGCATATACCCTCAAAAATTCAGCGCTGTTTGCACAACGAAGCTGAGGTGGTTTAACGTTTATCAATGAAGAAAATCACCGATCAACTGCCATAGAATGTAATGTGAAACAAGGAAACCGGAATAGTACATTCATCAGAGTGCCGATACCCAAAATGTGTTGTCTCATATATCTAGATAACAACGTGATGTAGAAGTGTTGGTCTCGAGTTGAATTACCGTAAACTACATAAATGCTACCTTTCTATACTATAGTACTATATATAATGAAAGCATCCAAGGCTGCTGAAAAACAGGGAAGGAATTGGTCCTGTTCAATCTATTTCTGATGTGTCTCTCGTTGCATACGTGATGTGAATTTGTGAAGCTTAGCTCTAATTATTGAAGAGACTTCATCAATACTATAAAGGAAGTCTAGGCAAATGAGAGTTGCATATGTGGTAACAGTGGACGACGGAAACAATTTTGTTGAGGCGTTCAACTGTTATCACAACTGTTTGACAACCCAATGAAATTACCTTTCCCCGATAAAGAACACAACACCGAAGATTAAAAATTGTATATTATCTGAACTAAACAAGATAACATTTTGGTAGTAACCCTACAATATTGCAGAGGTCGGTGTCCGCATCATAGTGAACATTGTTGCCCAGCAAGCAGATCGGCTTTCATTCATGGTAACCGGCAGCCAAAACTCAATGACATTGTTATTGTAGACATGTACAAGAATGAAGTCACTGAATCTGATTCATATTCATAATTTATTTGTGTGGCAATTGACAACCAGAAAATAATATAAGTAGCCTATAGGTCTTCTTCAAGATTACACGTATGCCTACCGGTACATCGAATAATTATTTTAAAATCCATTCAGCCATTGCACACAGAAAAAATACCCTTACGTTACTGAAAAAATTCAATCACAGACACAGAAAACCATTATTAACATCAAAAAATAAATTTACCTCCACTGCCTGGCCCAAACGGAAAATTATTTTGTCAACTTCAACAGGTCAGAGCAAGGCACCAAGTGGGGTATATATCCAATCTAATTAAAATTAAATCCTAACTGCTTCCCCATTTGGATATGTCGCTGTTAGGATCTAACCAGCTTGCAGTAAGGCGCGTGTTGACCGATCCCGAGAGGTTTTCATAGTGCTTTGAAGGGAACGTAATGACAAGTGCTTTCTGGTTGGCTCAGCCGAAGCACATGCCAAGCTGTGGGGGAATCTTCTGATGTTGCCGCCCACCCGCCAGGTTGGCTCCATAATGCGGGTTAGAATTATGGACTCGTCCTTGACGTAACCTTGAGTCCATGAACCTATCCCCCCTGCCCGACTCAAGTAAAGTAGTTAAAATGCGGTTGTGATGTCATAAGACTATTAAATATTCATGAGCTGGGCGCTCCGAACACAAAATTCAATTGAAATCAGTAAGATCCTACATAGCGACATATACGATTGGGGAGCATTGATAGGATATTAATTTATTAAGATTGGGTATATATCCCACCTAAGATATTAAATCAAAGTTTGGATATTGAAATATATCCTAATTGGGATATTTTCACCGATTTTCATACTAAACGGCAATGTCGGATTTCGGCATCAAAACTACCAAAAACAAGATAGAATCTACTTCACAAAACTGACAATACGATTGTATAATTTTGCTGACCTTTTCTCATCGACATTATTATGTGTGCAATTGCAATTACGTGCAATACTTTTTGATGCTGTTGTCGCAGACTACTTCCCATCAATAACCACTGTTGTATGTCTTTAAACGAACAGAAGAACTACTAGCGCAATATGCCAGCTTGAACATATGGAAGTATGAAAAAAATATTCAAATTGCGATATTTTATCCCAATTGGGATATATATCCCAGTTAGTCCTTTTCCCTGGCCTGTTCAACGAGCTGCCATTACGGATATGGTAAGAATCAAGAACATTATTTTTGCTGGATGACAAATGATGCAGGACGATAAGATCAGTCAATGTGAAAATTGCAGTAAAAAGGATGCTTTCGCTTGATGAAATAAATCAAGTTTTCTTTGCAAGAAATGTTTTCAAACTTAGCACACAAAACGGCGGCTTTCAGTCATGCCATGTGCATGCTTTCTGTTACTCAGTAGCGCGGAAACTTGCAACATTCACTTATTTGATAACACGTGTGCGCCGGGAAACAAGTAATGAATTCAGTGACGGGTATAAAACGTTTTACACACCTCGATCTGTCCGAATGTCACACTCGCACAGTGTCAAAACTCTCCAGTCGACTGATGGAACGAAAACGAAACTGCCTCCTCGTCTCTCCTTTTCAAAATCTCTCACCGGGACTGCACTATAATTTTGGCAATGCGGTTCAGCCGATCTTAAAACATGACGTCTTTTCGTAAATTCGGTGTATTTCATTGGCTATCAGAACCGAAGATGAAGTGGGCATATTCCGTGACTACGACCTGTGCCATATTGACCAGTTTACAGACAAAACACAATCTTTCGAAGAAAATCTCTCAAGATATCAGCAGAAGTGTTGTCCAGGAAACGCATTCGACATATTCTTCAATATCTGCACCTAGAAACGGCTCGTCGTGAGATTAATTCAGAGAAATTATTCGAAACTAGGTCGAACTACTTCATAGCGCATTCAATAAACGGAGTGACGCGGAACTTTCAGTCATTCTCTCATTTTGCGCAGGGGTGTTGTAATGAAAACCATACCGCTTGGATAGATCGCACCTCTGAAATTACCCATAAGCCAGTTCACCTAGCATGGCAAGAAACAGGGAATTTTCCCTGTTTAAAAATTTGGTGTATTGTAGGGAAAATAATGTGATTCAAAAAGTTGTTTTGATCCTGGACAAGGGCACTAAAAACCACTAAAGAGATGTAGATGTATTTTCACACGTAAAGATTGAAATCTAGTGAACCTATATTATTCAATCTGTTTCCTTTAAAAAAAATGTAAAATTAAATCGGTGATCGTTATTTATTTTGGAATGAAGGCGCATTAGGAGACTGTTACCAACAAGTTCTGAGCTGACCTATTTTTGATGGAAATTTCTGGTGATTTTTTATGAAAATCAGTGGCGATTCTGACTTGGGCTGTGCCCATCTTAATATAGGCAGGATTTCAACTGGGGGTGGGGATTTCCAAGAGTTCAGTTCGCGTCCTAATGCCTACTGTACTTCGTAGGTCCTGTGACGTTAGTCACACTGCTCATGTATTACAGTTGTTATGCAATATTCTCAGAAAATAGCCCCATTGGGTTTTGGTGTCCCAAAATTAGGTCTGTCCAATAACCGGGCAGTCATGCTAGCTAAAGCATTACACTAAATGGAGAAAGCACGAGTAACTGTCGATTCTTTTTCAAGAATCGATAGTTACGAGTGTTTTCTCTAACTTAAACGATAGCCTCTTTGTTGTAAAGGGTGTAGATTATTTTTCACGAATCTACACTTCACAGCCGGTGTGTTCCGTTACGTAATTGGGTGAGTATTATTGTACAATGAAGATGCAGTTACGAGTCGGCTTCTCGGACTCAATGGTATATTGACATACTTCATGTAAGTAGACAAAGACTTTGCCAGGAATTTAAGCACTAAAAAATCGGTGGTCTCGGTGTAACAAGAAGTGGTATCTATTCGTTGCACACTTGTGTCCCTTTCGTCAAAAATATCGTTTCGCTATGTTGATATTATAACATCAGTTTTTATCATTTTATTGTGTGACTTTGTATTTTTAAAATGAAGTAGTATTCAGCTGTTGTGCGTGGTCGACACTTCGCCTGGTTATCTTCGTTACAGTTTACGTGGACAAATTTTCTTCGTACCATCATGACTCCCTGTACCAGTTCTATTGATATGACGGATCCGCCGTAAACAATTTGAGCAGGTCATTACTCGGTCAACTCTTTCGTGGGGACCTCGAGACTTGGCGGCAGAGTCGCTCACATCTTCACTGATGAGAGCGTCTGCACTGTGATTGTCTTTTGTCTGTTGATATGTGTGACTGACTTTAACCGAACTAACCTAACCGACCATGGACATTCCTAGGATGGACAAACAGCAGGGGATTTACGGTGTTGAAGCGACTCCTTTCGTTATGATTTCGGATGTGGATTTACCAGGAAGTTCTTTGTTTCACTTGGATTTGTGGTGTGCTTTTCCAGATTTGTTACAGCACATGCCTCTTTATCGTGAATTATAAATACTTACCAGCCTGTGTGTACTATGTATGTGTGAAAATAACATGAAGTGGCTGGAGTACATTCTAGAAAAATAATCTACAGTTGCTGAATAGTGTGACGTCACAACTATCGTTTAACAGCGCATATTTGTGCCTGAACCGTTCTCTATGTAATATATTGACTGTATTTCAAACCAACAACATACTGTTCATGTATTCAGTGTGATATAATCTCAGTCCTCGGAAAGGTAAACAGGGCTGTCTGGGTACCGTGAGCAATAGTGTTTGTACAACCAAACCAAATCACGTGTATATACGTGCGTATGATGAACCCATGCACTTCCTTTGACTTATCCGTGTAAGTTTTCACCATCCAGTAGTACGACAGACCTTCCTATGGGAGAAAAATATCCCTGTGACGTCACCGTATCTAATACAATATTATGAGTTGACTGTATCAAACTAAAGTTAGCGGGCTGTTAGAGAAAAACAGTGAACTAGGGCATGTTGTTGGACTGCCCACTCGTGAGATGTTTATTTGTTGGTTGGTTGATTGGTTTGTAGGAATGGAATAAAGTATATTTGTTAAAATATAGTACAATGTGCTGACTTTCTTTCCACTTCAGGTATTTGGAGCTCAATCTCCAAAACAACGCAGTTCATTGGGAATCAACGCTTCCTTCCCCCGGATCACCCATTGAGATGGGATCGAACATATCCAGATTCTCATCTGGAATATACTGTAAATTAGAATACATAACTAGGGTATTCTTGTAGTATGGACGAAAGCAAGCGTATACGTGTTGATGTTGCCAAGACGCGAAATTATTTCCTACTCACACGTCTGTGGGTTAACTTCTGTTTATATTTTGGTGTAATTATGATGTGTATCTAGTGTGCTGGAAGGTATGATTGCTAAAACAGCATTGTTGCACTGATGCCATAGACTGTTTTTACACTATTAAACGTTCTGGACATTGCAACCTGGAGTCGGAAATCCCACATGATTATGACACGGCCAGGTTTAAAACTGGTAGGGGATGTGTCGGAGATTTTCCTTCTCGTCCCATCCCCTTCGGATGTCATCGTTACCTCCAAGAGTAGGCTGTGACTTCACGCACTAAATATACACATTTCCTGCTAGTGCAAGCTAAAATATAATGTAAATGATATTTCTGCTTCAAGCAGCATGTAAAAGGCCTATGTCCCTCCTGGACGGCTGTTCCAAACAACGATACACCCATGTTAACTTGCATGATTAATGACTAATGCATTGCTATTGATAGATAGATAGATAGATAGTTTATTGCATGAATTGTGCCCCAGAAAAGGGCTAAAACGCATAGATACATACATACATGTACTCACATATATACATACAAAATATACAGACATAATATACACAGCAAAATAATAGATAGGGTACACATACTAAAATACCTCATTAAAAACTTGATGGCGGATACTGCTTGCTTATTGGCACGGATATATAATGATATGTTAAACAGATTTACGCAATGGTAATGTTATGCAGTATTCAATTATCTGTAGTACTGAAGCAGTCAAATACAAATTTTGCTACATTCTTGGTAATTGTTTTGTCTGAACATGGAGGTATAAATCGGGAGGAGACGGAGATTGGGGTGATGAAAATGTTCAATGTACGATACCGACACAGTAGGGTTTTGCGGATTAACCTGAGGGATCATAGCTGGCTCGGCCATGTCCGCCGTTGATTCGGGGGTAGTCGATTTCACGCGCATGCGTGCCATGGACTTGCTGTCGACCTATTAAGCGTTGTGTATTCGAAGTGGCTATTGCCAATTAACCTCCCGCTGCGTTGATCTCCATCGGGCGTAGTTTGTGTGAAAGAAGTTTTTGAAGTTTTGAAGAGACTTAGATCACTTGAATTACTTATTATATTTTATCAACATGAGAAGTTCCAGGAGTAGAAACCAGATTTTGTAACGGAGCGTACACGTGCCCGGTTAATGATTTTTGCAAGAAATACTTGTCCGTAAAAATGTTTTTCATTTGATGACTGATTCTCAGCTTACAAATGCATATCATGGGATATAATGCAATATAAAAACAAAACCTTATAATAATCTCTTTGTCATGTATACCAAGAAGATTGTGTGCAATAATCATGATAACTGACACAAATTAAATTCTAAAGCTTACCGATATCAGATAAGTAATTCATATTCCAAGACTTTTATATCTGTAAGATGGATTGAAGTTTGATCAATATTATAGTATAAGGGCCACTTCTCATACGGGTTTCGAAGCTCATCATCTTTCAATTTCACGGTAATTTCTTAGTTCATTCAAGATGTTTACAAGCGCTATATTTTGAAATAGATAAATAATAAATAAATAACAAGGAGAGAGCGGAGGGAGATATAAATAGAAGAGAAGAAGAAGCGACCATGTACAATTTCGTCCGTCAGTTTATCGGTCAGGTTATTTTGGTAAATAGGTCGGTTCCTGCACACAAGCGACAGCGTCTCCGCAGCTGTTCCATGGGCAGGTCCATTATCCTGGTTGTCTGTGGAGTTAAAAATTGTAATTTTATTAAAATGTATAAAAAGAATGATACAATTAATCGCATTTTATGTATTTATAGGTACACCATATCATCAGTTAATGGAAGTAATGATCTTTGTAAGCTTAACTGGTGTACTATTCCTTAATAGCAATCGTTTGTATGCAGACTAGAAGTTATAATTCATTTTTTTTCTTGTTGTAAAATGCTCCAATAAACTGGTTCGATTTCAAGATTTCATGGTAAATAAAAACTACAACTTACAGTTTTATTCCAAGTTACTTTGGAAACACGGGAAAATTGCGCCGTTAGACTGCGTTGTATCTTGTGTAGATTGCTTTCAGAATTCCGTCGTCAAGTTATGAGACGTACGAAAGAAATTCTCCACTTTTATAACGAATATTTTGGTATAACATCTCACTCGGGCAGATTCTCAAGCGATGTGTTAATTAACATTTCCTGTTTCCAAAGAATTAAGGAAAGTATGTTATTGATACCGTGCTGGGTATTCATTAATATTTATCCATTAAACTGATGTTGAATATCGCTAGTCTGGCTTCAAATATAAACCAGAGCCTTAGGCACTGAAACGGGGCTATTTAAATGTAAAATAGGCTGTTGGAATAATTCCACTAACTCTTTGATGTTTAGTTCCATGGCGAAAAGCCATACAATTTATAGTCTCACATATTTCTCTCACTAAAGATTTATGGTGCATATAGTGTAATTGTACACAATATAAATATTTAAAAAAAAATAACTTGTGACTGATGGGACAGACATTTATTATGAAACCAACCTGGTGAAATGATAAATAATGTCTTCTCTGCATGTTACCAATATTTGTAATATATTTTTACTTTTGATTATAGAAAGCATATCCTTCAGCAGTAAATGACAAAAGATGAATATTGAGATACAATGTAAAATCTTCATATAGCATATTATTTACATGTACCGGTACCTCCACTTGCGAGTACACCCCTATAGTTAAGTTGGGAAGGTTATAAATTCTTACAATGGTTGTATGCAGACTTGTTATATAGCTTACTGCTGTCTAAACATAATGACTCATACTTTGACCCTATCAATTGACCCTATCAGCTAAGTAAATCAAGCCATTGACCCAGGTCATGCATGTGTCTTATTTTCTGAATGGTATAGAGGGTCTAGTGGAGAGAATGTTTGTGTGCTAGCCCTAAATAACATAGCCTGTATACAATTTCTGCAAGAATGGAAGCCCAGAAAATTAGAATTTCTTGCCAACATGCATGGCAAACATATGATAAGTCTGCCTTAAACTATTTTCTTCTGTATATGTTAAGTGTTCTAAATAAAGTTTTTATCAACCAGCGATTTATGACATCCTCTCGGGAAAACACTCTGAGTCAACCTCTGGATAGTATCCATTTTGTATTCATGCTCTAAAGCAGGAAATCTATGTGAAAATCATATCTGAACATATATAAGAATAGCAGAAAATATTTAACTTCACTAATATAGACCAGGTGACACAAAATCCAGCCAAAATAATTGACCAAACTGTCTGCAGTAGCTGAATAACTTGAGGACTTTTTTCTTCTGCTCTTCCTCTCAAGCCTAAAGCAGTTGAATAAACAACCAGTCACCCTGGCAACGGTACCAAATGTGCTGAAGTTTTTCCTGACTAAAATACAGGACCATTAGTCCCTACGGGTCTACATAGCCCCGTGAAAAAGTGTTCTTTTCCCATTGTGAGGAACACCGCATGTATATATTTTTCGTGGTATTGAAAATAATTTGCCCTGACTTGAGTAATATCTTTTTCTTGATTATAAATACCTGCAATCGCAATCTTTTAACGGCAAAACAGTAACATTCAATGGGCCTATCAATTTCAAAAGCGACCGTTAAACGATCGCACTGCCAATTGTGTATTCGCGGATTACTCACCGAGCAATCAGCTCCCACGGGGGTATACACAAACGGACGCCGGAAATGCTAAACAGCAGGATATAGATCT
>JAVTVY010053441.1:0-25811 GCA_036873755.1 Hanleya hanleyi
CTGGTATGGTTCTGAACGATATACGAGTCCACCCATCAGTCCATCTTAGAGAAGCTCTTTCTAAAGCATGGAGTTCAGAAATCCTAGTAGTAAGAGCGAAGGCCATGAGAAAAGCTGCCTTGAACGATACTGCTCTGATGCTTGCGTCGGCTAATGGTTCAAAAGGCGGTCGGAGCAGGGCACTAAGGACTACACCCAAGTCCCACTTCGGTAAAAGTTGACGAGTACGACGGGCTTGTAAGGCAAAGGATTTAATAAGAGCTGCAATGTTGGCGTCTTGCCCAATTTCAATCCCTGCCGTTAAATGAAGAACTTTACTAAGTGCTGATCTGTATCCTTCAATAGTGGATGGCTGGAACCGTCTGTCATGTTGAAGGTGATATAGAAAGTCAGCAACTATTGGAATAGTGGCAGAGTAGGGAACGTAGTTACGGCTGTTGCACCACTCCACGAAATACTTCCACTTTGACTGGTAGAGGTGTGTGGTTGATTCTCTGTTTGCACCAACCATAGCCTCTGCAACCTCGCTTGAAAAGCCTTCCGCTGTGAGTGACTGCTTGATAGCCTGCACGCGTGAAGATTGAGCCACTCGGGGCGCTGGTGATATACTCCTTGACGATGCTGACTGAGTAGTGACCACCACGCTGGCAGCCGCCGAGGTGTGTCTGTTAATAGTTGTACTAGATGAGCGAACCAGGGTCGATGAGGCCACCATGGAACGATCAGAATGATTATGCAAACATGGTCCTGGATCTTCTGAAGCACTGATTGGATGAGCGCCAGTGGCGGGAATGCATAAGCTATCAGATTGTCCCAACTGATTGACAAGGCATCGATTGCATGGGCCTGCGGATCGAGTACTGGGCTGACGTATAATGGAAGCTGGGTGTTGTGTCTTGTTGCAAACAGATCGAGATGCGGCTGTTCCCAGATAATCGAGATCTGTTTGAAGACATCGGGATGTAGACGCCATTCCGTCTGTAAAATCCGATCGGGTCTGGACAAACTGTCTGCTATCACATTGAGCCGACCCGGGATGTGACGTGCACGAATGTGACAGTGGTTCTGTTGAGTCTCTAGAAATAGTTCGAGTGTCTTCAGGAACAAAGGGTGAGACTTCGTGCCGCCCTGTTTGTTGATGTAATGCACCACTGTGCTGTTGTCGCATGCCACTAGAACAGATGATAGATGAAGATGATGCCGCCAGTGACGTAGTGCATGAAGGATGGCCAACATTTCCAGGATATTGATGTGGAGACTGGATTCCTGCTGTGACCATCTTCCGGATACCTGTAGATCTTCCATATGAGCCCCCCATCCCGTCAGTGATGCGTCTGTGAAGAGGTGATGGGCTGGGCGAAATGGATGTAGCGATACTCCTGACATTACGTTGTAGCGGGACTGCCACCAATGGAGGTACTGTCGAAGATGATGTGGAACAGGTATTCGCGGATTGAAGCTGAGTGAGCGAAGATAAGGATGAAGATGAAACTGCAGTGGACGAAGATACAGTCTGCCGTGCCGTGTCAAGTCCTGGGCGGAGGTTAGAAGGCCTAGAAGAGCCTGCCACTGCTGTAACAACCGGAACGGAGATGATAAAAAGGCGTTGATTTGTAGCTGTATCTTGGTCCACCGATCCTCTGGAGGCAGGGCAATCGCTCTCTCCGTATCGAACATTGCTCCGATGTATTTCCGTTGTTGCGCTGGAGACAACTCCGACTTGTCTGGATGGGGTATGAATCCCAGTTGTCTGAGTACCTCTAGAGCAAAGCTTGTCTGGGAAGAGAGGACCGCCGGATTGGGTCCCCACAGTAGAATATCGTCTATGTAGGCCTCTATATTGACGCCCCGAAGATGGAGATATGTGACGACTGGGTTTGTGATTCTCGTGAAGCACCATGGGGCGACGGAGATACCGAAGGGGAGGACCTGCCATTCGAATCTTCGTTTGCCTACTGTGAATCGCAGATAACGCCGATGAGATGGGAATATGGGGACATGGAGGTAGGCGTCCTGCAGATCGATGGATGTCATCCATGTGCCCGGAAGTAGACGGGACCGAAGTGACGGGATAGTCGCCATCTTGAATTTCGGTGGTGGGGCTAGACAGTCTCTGTTGAGTCGACGCAAGTCTATTATCATGCGCAGCTGGCCCGAGTCCTTCTTCGGGATGACAAAAACGGGACTGTAAAAACCGGGTGAATTCTCGCTCGGAGGAAGTTCCCGTGCTGCGCCCTTGTCGATGAGTATTTGCACCGACGTCAACAAAGTCTGCAAATGTTCTGGCCGAACTGGGATCCGAGATGGCTTGGGATGAGCGATGAGACGAGGATAATGTTGAAACGTCAAACGGAAGCCGTCTCGAAGGGTACGTTTTACCCATGCGTCTGGTGAGATGAAGTCCCAGTTCTCCCAGAAAATTTGCAGGCGGCCGCCTACTACTGGGTGGTGAAATTGGTGAAATTGTGGAATGCTGTAAACGTTTAATGGGGAAATGATAGGATGATTTGGTGGACCATGAGCGAAGTCAATCCCGACGTTTTCCACCTCTTCCTTTGTTGGAGGACTGGTGTTGCTTGCCGAGGAACTTTGGTCGTCCTCCACCCTGTTGCTGGTTAAAGGGACGAAAATCTTCCTGATGATATTGCTGGAACTTCTGTCCCTTTTGCCACTTTGTAGGCTTTCCGAGCGAACCCTTGTGCTTGCCATACTGACGGTTGGAGCCACGCTTGCCGGATGAAGCCATACGAGAATATCTCTCCTCTCTCATGTCTGGTACGCACTGGCGGACCGCTCCGTTGAAGAGGGTTTCCGATGCCAACGGTTGTAGCATGAGCTGACGCTTCGCTGATTCAGGAACATCTGTTCTCGCCAGCTTCAGGTAGGTTGATCTTCGAGCATGGATTATGGATGAGTAAGAGAAGACCATATTTTCCATAATATGGGCATTAGCTCGGTCCAGAGACTCTGTGAAACCCTGCAGGAACTCGAGTTCACTAGATGATATTTGAACCGAATGATCTTTACCACGTCGCAGATCGATGTCGTTGAGCATCTTAGTAGACGCTGAAATGAGGCAATCTGCATATGAAGAAATTCTATGTTGGTTCAGTAAACTTTCCTCCACAACTCGGGCTTGGGTAACAGGAAAATCCAGTTGTGTGGGTTTATTATTCGTCAGAATGAGATCCAATTCCGCATCCGCTGGCGCCGACTTGGCGGGTAATATGGCCCGATGCATGGAATATGTCTTGTATTGACCCGGACGCTTCGGTAGAAGTGAGAAAGATCTTGTTCGTTGTTCATCCAACAAACTGAAGAGATGAGGAAACTGCGTTGAGGGCGGAAAGGATGTCGGAGATGATCCTACCGTATCCACGGGAATATCCTCTAAGTTCGCAGCGTAAGTCTGACGTTTCCGCTTCTTTTCTTTGTCTTTATTGGGATCAGGAAGTGGTAAATTCGGGAGTAATTGATAAACTGCCGCCATCTTGGATCGAAGTGTGAGTTTATCTCCCTTCCCAGTGTCAGACTCAGATGAAGCAGATCTTTTGTGACTGTCCGTCGAAGAGGCTGGTGATCTACTACGACGACGGCGGTCATCAAGACACTCTTCCGATGTAGGGGATTCATCATGAACCCTGTTCTGTTCCACGGGATCATAGGCTCGGTTTCTGGACCCTGATCTGGAGCGCCGGTGTCCTGAAGAACGGGAACGCGTGCGCCTACGTGGTCGTCTAGGATGGGGAGAGCGAGATCGACTGTGGTCGGAAGTTTTCCGTCTCCTCTTCCGTTCCGGAGATTTGATTAAGGGCCTGACTTCTGCCTTGTCCTTGGACTGATTCTCTTTAATCCGATTCCGCTTTTGTGGCGAATCCGATTTTTTATCGTGCCCCGTCTTAGGAGATTGCTTCCGCTTCAATGGCTTGGAACGCTCCATAGCCCGGCCCCGATCTGAAGTCTCATGCCGTTTCCGTGGCTCAGTCGGTTTTTTAGAATGCTGAGATTCGGATTTATGGCTCTTATCCTTGTCCGTATCTCTGGGATTCCCATGTCGATGGTTGGAATCCGTCGGTAGTCTGGCTGATACGACCTGGTCCCAGAGTTGGTGAACATCAGGCGTCCGTTTCCGTTTCAGTGGTTCGGTCGATTTTTCCCTTTGCCGGGATTGTGAAATCTCCGTAGATACGGCCCGCTTGTCAGGTTTATCCGCAATTACGGGCATCGGTAAAGCTGTTAATTGAGTCAACTCCGGGTCCACGGCTCCGGGTGAATCAACATGCAAAATATACCCCACATCCTCATCTACGGGACTCATTGTGTGGACTGATTTCCTCTGAGAATGATGTTTTTTCTTCGGTTTCTTTCTCCGCTTAATGGGCGGGGTCGAATCCGGGACACTGGAGCTGACATCTGCCCGTTGATCGGCCCTAGTTTCACCATGGTCCGGACTCTCGGATGAAGAATGATTCACCTGCCCGGCCGCAAAACTTCCCGATGGTGTGGATTGATTTTTCCATCCGGAAGGCTGAATTCTCGGCGACGAGGCTGTACTATGTACATCGTCCGTGTTGACGGGTCCTTCTCTGTACTGGAGTGGAAGAATTCTCTTCACCACTGTACCGGGTCCCGGCTTGTCCACCGTGCCGACGGGAGCGGCCTTAGGTAAATCTTGGAGTTGTTGTATCTCAGCAATGACAGCTTGCAAGGAAGCAATACGCTGTTCTGGTGGTAACTTTTCTGCAGAAGACAAAGCCAGATCTTGCTTGAAAGCCATATACAAACTCCAGGTAGTCATATCCCATGTAATACACTCATTACAAGTCTGCCGTGGCGCACACAGCTGATTACGGCAAGTGATGCATTTAGAGTGAGGGTCTTTCTTTTTCACAAATTGACGGCATTTAGTACACCGCCGACCAGTAGAGGGGGTAGATACATTAGAAGCAGACATTATAGAATACTCCTAAGCTAAACTACGCGCAAAACTTTCACTAACAATACTATCAGTATATAAACTAGCGAAACTCGTTGAGCTCTCCAAGGCACGTCTATCTCCTAGACGTGCAATAGGAAAAAGAGGAAGACGCATGCGCGGAAGCACGCCACCTAGCGGTCAGTCAAGGGAGTTAATTTCTATTGCAGAGGGGATCTCCAAAGGAGGAAAATGGCACTGATGTAATAAAAGTGAAGCTTTGAGAAGAAAACAGCAATATTATGATCCCCACCTTCCAGTTGTCATGGACGTACATTGCATCATGAGATAGAAGTGGGATAAAATGTCATCAAGTTACAGGCCTATTCACTTTCTGAGACTGACAAGATCAGTCCTATATAAGTCTGCATTAAGAACTCCATGCAACTGATCCCAAGTGGCAGTGGTTAATATACTGGCAAAGGTACCAACTTTATTATTCACTGCTTCTTCCAGGGTTGATTACACACCGATTAGAAGAAATCTGCCACAAATGCTATAAGTATGCTATGATCCAATTTCACCATTTATTAAAGAGATGCCAATAAAAAGGAACAACAATGATAATTAAATAAACATTAAAATATCTCTTATAAAGTTAGCAACAGTGTATGACTATTGTTGCCATTCTATCCTTCTAATTTATCAGCACTCAAATGTCAACAAAATTGGAGCACCACAAATACATCCTCTTTTCCTACAAGAAAATTCTGGTGCCAAACAGACACAATTATAGAGAGAATGGTACGCCTCCGGTATTGTAATAGGTATTGCACAGGACCTACGAAGTAGGGTAGGCATTGGGCATGTTAGGAGCTCTTGGAAATCCCCCCCCAGCCCCAAGTTGAAATCCTGCCTATATTAAGATGGGCATGGCCCAAGTCAGAATCACCAGTGATTTTCATCAAAAATCACCAGAAATTTTCATCAAAAGTAGGTCAGCTCAGAACTTGCTGGCAACAGTCCCCTAATGCACCTTCATGCAGAAAATCATGATTCTAATGTCAACGGTTCTCCTTATTTTGTGGACAAAAGGTCTCGGATGGACTCACTGACTGACTACCGGACAATTTGCAGATGGTAGCCTACTTCGTAGGAACATGCTTCTATGTGTAACCCATTCTGAGATCTAAAAAACACAGCACTGTATGAACTACTTTTTCTGGCTGAACAGTTAAACATCACATATATAACAAAGCACATCATTAGGCACAGAGGGCCTTCCTTGCATTAACTTTATAACAATGGACACACACTGTACACGCGTCCAGCGTATGGTGGAAATTTGCATGTAGTGAATGCTGATTTGGGGAATATTTTCAAATAGTGATAACTGGCATATTTTATACTCGAAGATGGCAAAATACTCACTAAACATTAAATGCCAAGGATTTAATACTTTTTTTATGTTCATCATGGATTGGTTATGTAATGTTGGAACTATCAGCCTATTTACTTCTTTGGGGTTTATTTACAGTATTCTGTCTCCGAGTAGCTTCAGAAAAGTGCTCCAAAGTTAGTATCTCAAGCTCAGCTGATTTCAGAAATGAAATCTGCTTCCCTTATTTGCCCTTGTTTTAAGCTGGTTTGTGACATCACATCAGACCACCTGACTGGATGTCAATACTTGTAATGTTCAGTATTCGGGAGGTTTGTCTGACGTGAAAACACAATCAAGGACAGATAAGTGATGACAGTTCGCAAATCGGGATCGGGTTTGGGATACCAACCTTTTTAAAGCTTCTTGCATACCAACTATTTCAAATTAAACCAAGTGAAGTAGATAGACTGATATTTCTATCATTATTCAACCTATATACAATATAAAAAGTACCTAAAAATCTTTGCCTTTCACCATTCACCTGCATGGTAAGCATGATGGTCATTTCTTTAAATAGTATGGTAATATGATGCACATTCACCAAATTAATGCCAGTCATCAATTAGAATATTTCCCCATATAGAATGGGATGTAATGACCCTCATTGTTTTTGCATTAATGTAGGTAAGGCCAGGTCAACATAAAACAATATTCTGGTTTCCATGTTGGATCTATGAAAGAATCAAAAGGTACATGTGATTTTCTCCCGTACATCTCCAGTAAATGATCTCTATGCCTGTCACTCTGAGCAATAGTCACAGATAGTCTAGTATACACTGTTCATGGATCCAGACCATCAGGTCTATACAGATAAGTCACTGATATTCTCCTTCACCACAGCGGCCAGGCAAACACGAAAACATCGGCGACAAGGAAGGACAGGAAGAAGACAAACCAACCAGATCGATATGTCGCTTTCAAGCTGTAACCAATTCCAGCATCCCATGTCTGAAAATATCCAATATTTGTTATTAATTATTGAATCCCCTTGATCGAGGAAAGCAAAACACTAAAGAAGTACATTGACAAATTTGATTCAAATATAGTAAAATAACATAATTTGGACACATGTACATGTATATATGCAAAATGAAATTAAAATCTGTCTAGCTTCACTCTTATTTATCAGTTCAATATCATGGTTATTTGATCTCATCCATTTTCTAGTTTGTTTGGTGATCTAATAACAAATGAACTAATCTACATCATGCTATCATCGTAATAGTTTTGTCTCTATTTCTCCAATAATCTTCTAAATAAATCATATGTGGTGCTCCTCCAACATCACATTTCAACTCAAATGATAAATTCATTCATTCCTTGATAAATTCTTCATTTTTTTCTTCTTCATGTAACACATTGGAGAAAAACAGATACTAGATCTATGCAAGTGGAGTTGTGAAACTGATATACATATAACTAAAATATCATCAGAATAGAGATAAACAGGACAATTCTTTAGGTTTTCAACCCATTACATCCAGACCCTAACTCAATCCCTCAAGTTTTTTTTTGTTTAAAAAGTGCCCATGTATGGTAATTTTAGTAGATGCCCTTTATCTGCTTGACTGAAAAAAGGGAGTAATGATTCACTTAAATTGCGTTACTCGACTAGTGCCTCCATTTTCATTTCAGGCGAGCAAAATTTAGCTCCGCTCATTCTGTGATTTGTATTACTCATAAATACAGTGATTTCTATTTAATCTGATTAAAAGATACACCCATTACTGGAATTGTTGATCTATGATTAACACACTGCTTATTTTGTGAAATATCTGTTTACTATTAAATATTGATCAACTTGAATGCAGATTTCACAACGAAAATATATACATGTATATCAAATGTCACAGATATGACAAGGTTGTCTACTTTTGACAAGAGATGTATGTAAACAGCCCCCACAGTTAGGATCCCTGCAGCAGCAAAAGTTCCTGTGGCAATGAAATATTCCTCAATTAACACAATGTTAACGGAGGGTGAGACACTCAAAACCCCTCGGCTTGCCCCCAAAAACTATATGCTGACAGTGTGCAACATATTATGGCTATATTTAGTAATCATCCAGAATTGTCCTTTTTGGAGAATATCATTAATTCTGGCGATATATCAGCTACTTTCAAGCATATATCACAAAATCATAGATTATTACACCCAAAAAGAAGCAGAAGTCTTTAGAATAACGGCAATACAAGTATTCTGTACCAAACAAAGTTTTTCAGATATAACTGGTTACATTCCAAGGTTATTGCACCAGAAAAGGGACATTCCATAAAATAAGGACAGAGATGACAAACTTTTTGTATGCTTCTGGAATACAACTAAATAAATAAGTTTCCAAAATTTAGTACCTGAACCGAACAGGTTCTGCACATATAACTTGTACATTCAACCATGTATCACAAAATCAGAGATTATTACACCTGAAAAGGGACATAACTCCATAATATATTGACTAGACGACTAATGTTTTTTAGGTATCTAGAATACAAATAGAAAAGAAAGTTCCCTCATAATCACTAGCTGTACAAAGCACAGTTGTATACAACTGCTTAGATTCAAGCATATATATATATCACAAAATCAATAATTAGTGCAACCGAAAAGGGGCATAGCTCCATTAAATAAGGGCTGATGCCACTAAATTTCTGTTGTCTTCTAGAATACGACTATATAAATACGTTTCCAAAATGTAGTAGCTGTAACAAACACAGTTCTGCAGATATAGTTGAAGCATATATATATCACAAAATCAGAAATTGATACATCTGTAAAGGGGCATAACTCGGTAAAATATGGGCTGAGCGGAGCCATTTTCGATGGGCATCTGACTTATAATTAGGTGAATATTTTTTCACAAAGGACGGATGGACAGGACGACAATACCTTGAGTCAAAAATGGCTGAGGGATAATAACTGCTGTGGCAAAGTTACTTTTGCTACTGCATTGGCCTCAGCACTGCTGATTGGTGCGGCTAATTCAGGGGACTGTGTAAATGGCAAACTTACCAAATGCCTTATGCCATTGATGTAATGATACACCAAGGGCCAAGCCATAGTATATTTAGCTGCACTCAACAAATAAGGGTGGAGCTGTAGGTTTTGTACCATATCAATATAGTGAGGGAAGTCTCCCGGGAGAGCTAATAATAGTATAGTTGCCCCAGACACACCTGGAAAAAACAAAAAGACCAAATTAAGAATGCCAGTCAGGTAACATGTACAAGTGTGTAACCATGGTATTTGATCAATGTTATCATTCAGATTTTAGATGGATTCTATAAGTTAAGTTTCAAAGAGGTGACAACCCTGAACACATGATATAAATCCAAGGTATATCATGTATATATGATATCATGTATGTCATGTATATATGGTATACATATATATAGGATTTCTTAATATCCAAGTTGTAAAGCTGGATAAATTTGACAACAAAATCTTTACTTTGACAGAGGGTTTTTTTCGAGCTGAAATCAAAAACCTAAAAAAAGCAAAATGTTTGTTGCCATAAATACATTATTTTCTGCACATTCCAATGTTTTTTCCCAAACTTCTCCACTGGTAAGCCCTTTTAAGCTTGAACAGAATCCACAATTTTACTTACTGACAGCCATAGCTATTCCAGTGGCTCGATGGATCAATGATAACATAGACGTCAGCTGAGGTCTGTAAATTCAACATTAACAGATTAATAATAAATACTGATCTTTTGTCATGAGTTAATTATTATGAGGGTGTAATTTTAAATTACTTACTTGATGCATTGTTAAAGAATTCAGACACAAGTATGTGTAAATACAGGTTACTTATATTACTATTTTTTGTTCACACCCAAATACATGTAGTAGTCTCCCCTTGATTGTAGTGTTCGAGACTTGAAAATATCTTAACTGCCCAAAATGTATATCCATAGAGATATGATAACTTACTTGTAAATGGAGAGATGAGGAGAGAGAGGTCTCTGTAATTTGTTATTCTTCTCCCAAAAATCCTTCATGTCATCATAGGCCGATGATGCCATGGGAACACTGAAACAGATAATTAACAACAATATCTCAGTGTACAAGTATATGATACAGATCCAGGTGCATGTACATGTGTATTACAGTATATGTTCATGGTATAAACCAACTGTGATGACCAGACAAAAAGACATTGTTTTTATCTAATAACTAATGCTGAATCTCCCTAACATGAACATATCAGATTGGTGTACACTTGTCTGTCCTCCAAAGTCAAGAACAGTAACACAGTTGCTGAATGCATCAAAAGAAGGAGTTACCATTATTATGGAGAAAATGTTCACAACAGGCTCTGCTGCTGAAATAACTATACACCTGAAATCAGGCAGAGACCACAGTAAAGTTTATAAGCAGGAACCATGTTGATATTAATAATTCTGACAGTTTGACAGTCACAGCATCATATCTGAGGTATGTTACAACCTTTTTTGTTCAATGCATTCTCAATTCCATATTCTGATACTCACCTCCTCTTCAAAAGAGGTGACTGGTATCTCAACAGGCATTGCCTGCCCACCGTTCTACAAATATCAGAATAAACCAATGTCAGCATGGTCAGTTGGGATTGTTGATTACTTTGTTTGTTCTGATGATTGAGTGTATAATCGAGGAACTGATGTTCAGAAGTTACTAATATTAATTTGAGAATGGGATTTTATCCGAATTTTTATAGCTCCAGGGATTACCAGGTGTTATAGCACTAGGGATTACCACGTCTTAATAGTTCCAAGGATTACCAGATGTATTACATTGTAGCCCCAGTGATTAACAGGTCATATAGCCCTAGGTATAATTACCAGGTCTTATAGCTCCAGGGATAACCAGGTCTTATAGCCCCAGGGATTACCAAGTCTTATAGCCCAAGCCAAGAGATTTACCAGGTCTTAAATTGCCCCAGAGATTACCAGGTCGTACAGCCCCAGGGATTACCAGGTCTTACAGTCTTAGGGATTACAAAGGATTACCAAGTCTTATACATGTAGCTCAAGGGATTACCAAGTCTTACAGCCCCAGGGATTGCCAGGTCTCATAGATGCAGGGGATTACAAAGTCTTATAGCCCCAGGGATTACATGTACCAAGTCTTATAGCCCTAGGGGTTAAAAGGTCTTATATTGCCCCAGAGATTATCAGGTCTATAGCCCCAGGATTACTAGGTTTTATAGCCCCAGGGATTACCAAGTCTTACAGCCCCAGGGATTACCAGGTCTTATAACCCTAGAGATTACCAAGCCTTATAGCCCTAGGGATTACCTAGTCTTGCATCCCCAGGGATTACCAGGTCTTACAGCTGTATGGATCAGCAAGTCTTATAGCCCTAGGGATTACCAGGTCTTACAGCCCCAGGGATTACCAGGTCTTACAGCCCTAGGGATTACCAGGTCTTATAGCCCTAGGGATTACCAGGTCTTACAGCCCCAGGGATTACCAGGTCTTATAGCCCTAGGGATTACCAGGTCTTACAGCCCTAGAGATTACCAGGTCTTATAGCCCTAGGGATTACCAGGTCTTACAGCCCTAGAGATTACCAGGTCTTATAGCCCTAGGGATTACCAGGTCTTACAGCCCCAGGGATTACCAGGTCTTACAGCCCCAGGGATTACCAGGTCTTACAGCCCCAGGGATTACCAGGTCTTATAGCCCTATGGATCAGCAAGTCTTATAGCCCAAGGGATTACCAGGTCTTAAATTGCCCCAGAGATTACCAAGTCATATAGCCTCATGGATTACCAGGTCTTACAGCCCCAGAGATTACTGGTTACAGATCCAGGGATTACCAGGTCTTATAGCTCTAGGGATTACCAAGTCTTACAGCCCCAGGGATTACCAGGTCTTATAGCCCTGGAGATTACGAAGTCTTACAGCCCTAGAGGTTACCAGGTACATTTTTTTTGCCCCAGAAATTACCAGGTCTTATAGCCCCAGGATTACTTGGTTTTATAGCCCCAGGGATTACCAAATCTTACAGCCCCAGGGATTACCAGGTCTTGTAGCCATAGGGATTACCAAGTCTTATAGCCCTAGGGATTACCGAGTTTCACAGCCCTAGGGATTACCAAATATTATATCACTATACAGCTGAAATCTTGCTGAACGTGACATTAAACCTTTATTCTCATTCTCTTAACTCAGTATTATAGCCCGAGGGATTACCAGGTCTTATACAGCCCCAGGGATTACCAGGTCTTGTAGTCCGGGGTACAGGTCTTATAATCCCAGGGATTACTAGTTCTTATAGCCCCAGGGATTACCAAGTCTTATAGTCCCAGGAACCATGTCTAATACAGACCCAGGAATTACCAGGTCTTACAGCCCTATGGATTTCCAAGTCGTACAGTCCCATGGATTACCAGGTCTTATGGGATTACCATGTCTGATCACCCCAGCGATTACCAGACCTAAAACAGCCCCAGGGATTACAAGGTCTTGTAGTCCTAGGGATTACCAGGTCTTGTAGTCCTAGGGATTACCAAGTCTTATAGCCCCAGGAATCACCAGGTCTTATATATCCCCTGAGATTACCAGGTCTTATAGCCCCAGGATTACCTGGTTTTATAGCCCCAGAGATTACCATGTCTTATAGTCGTAGGGATTAACAGGTCTTATAGCCCCAGGAATTACCAGGTTTCAAAAGAGATGCGAATATGTGTCCTATGATCCACAGGAAAAATAAGAAGATGTCAACAGACTTGAACCAAAGGTAGATCGACAGTCTTCTTAGTGAGGTACGTGAAGCTATGGGTTGACCATAACCTGTCTATGACCAAACAGGTGCCCCTGTGAAAATGTCTGCTGGGGAAATGTCTGCAGGGTAGTCTTGTCTGCAGGGGGAAATGTCCGTGCACCATGACAACAGACATTTCCCCAGTGGACATTTCCTTGTATCCTTTATTTTTAGGTTATTTTGATCACATTGTTTTTAATGATTTCGCAATAACACAACTTTTATGTTTATTCTCTTCATGAGAATATAAGGCTTTTCACATATTTTAACCATAATTGAATCAAATGGTGATACGATATTATACCATTTAATTAATCAATTAAAAGGCAGGGGGTTGTAATCGCCAGAAAGGGCAGGCAAAGTCACATGCGGTGAATGAGCCAAGTGGGGTGAGCTGGAGGGAGGGGATTGGTTGTGGGGGAGGCGTGCAAAATAGTGCTCCCCGAAAGCATGTTGAAACAGGTCTTATAGTTCCAGCAACTAAAGAAGACTGTCATACAGAGCTAAAATGGGGAAAGATTTTTTTTTTTTTTTTTTATCACAAGGTCACTGCATGCCAACGGCAGTGTCCGAATAGTGAGTGAGTGAATATGATTTAACGTCGCTTTCAACTATATTTCAGTCATATCACAACGTTGGGTCCTATTCCTTTTCACACACGGGAACCACACGGGTGGGGTCCTATTTTTTTTCACACACCCAGGAACCCCACGGGTTCCTCAATAAAATTGAAATAAAGTGAAAACTGAGAAAAAAAATAGAACAAAATGAAAAAAAACTGTTATTGTTTTAAATGTGATGTGTGCTATATAATGTGCTTCATCATAAATTTATTGTAAACAAAATTATTGTAAACATATGTACTATATGTGTTGGAATCCACTGATTAACTTGGCATAATACAGGAGGTGGGCAACTCCGAAAATAATTAGCGAAAAGCCATTTGCAGATCAATATTTCGACATATACTTATTCATGTGATTGTCATGTCAGTCACCATTTCTCATGATGACATGAACAATTGACTGATGATGATATGATTAAATATGTCATATTATTATACCTCTTGAATATTCATGAGGGTTTTCTGATATTTCATTGGTCAAACTGTACCCAGCCACGAGTCAATATTTTTCAATCACTGACCCAGCTGTTTATGTGTCAGGCGGAGCGCGTGAGGTCCGGAGTCAATATTGTGATCACGTGGTCACTGTTTACAAGTACTGTCTGTCTGCAACATGGCTGACGGTGGTCGCTTCGTAGATTGTACAATGACAATCTACAAGAACTGTCACAAAATAGGGACAGTAAGAACGCAAAAAATGTTATACAGGGCGAGGCGTCTCAATATTACGGGCCAAGCAAAAGATATTAATTCGATATTCTTTCGTCGATAACGAAAGAACAACTAATTGCTGAATTCCTCTTCAAACTCTTTGCTGAGTTGAGAAAGAAGGATGAAGATAAATACTCTCGTTCGTCGATGGTAAGCATACGTTTCGGTCTCCTGAATATTCAAGAGGTAGAATAATTTGTTATATGTAATTTCTATCTGCACTGCCCGAGTAATCCATTTCATTCTCATCTCAAAACTGGAGTAAACTTACGCTGTCGATGTCACCCAATCAAGTTCACCATGACCTAAATAGGATTTATGAATGAAGTGTGTGAAGCCAGTGGCTACATTGTATCAAAACACCCAGGGTTTGTGAAACGCTTCTGAAACTTTTAAATTCTCAGTATTATTCTAGTCAGATTGGAAGCAGCTTTGTAGATTTATCCATGAACTATTCATAAAATTGTGTCTGTGTGTCTTATTCCCGATAACACACAGCTGCACGACAGAAAGTATTCGCCAAACAGCGTTTTTGAAAAGGAGTAATAATAGTACCATGCGCTAGTCTGGCGTCATAGCGATAATTCACTGCATTTAATAAATTCGGTATAATAAAACACTTATAAACTTGTGACGGAGTCAATATCATGAAACCTGGACCCTTGGCCAGACTTGGCAAAAGCGACTTGACCTCGGCCTGCGGCCTCGGTCAGGTCTGCTTTGCCAAGTCTGACCTCGGGTCCAGGTTTCATGATATTGACTCCGTCACAAGTTAATAAGTGTATAATATTGACCTACCATTTATATTCTCATGGAGAGAAAATAAAGAGAGTTAATATTGTTTGACAATAATATGAAATAAATAAAATTTAAAGTAGGCCGACCATCGAATTACCAAAGCGATACAGGCCTACTTTAAATTATATTTATTTCATATTACGGGTGAGGCTACCGGTATATTTATTTTATATATTAAGCTAAAACAAATCAGACTGATTGGTAAAATATACGATTTTAGGTAACACCTATACAGAATCAGACTTACAAATGTAGCCTATATGACACTGAGCATGACTCTACAAACAGCTACCTCTCGGCTGACATCATATACCATAAAATTTTACCTGTATTATTTGAGACCCTGGGCAGACTATGATAACAAGTGGTCTAACTAGCACTGCACTGATTGGTTAAATTCGAGCCTCCACTAAATGCACTGGGATTGGTTTCTCTATGTTTAGAGCGGAGACGTTCTCCTTATGTCAGAATCTGTCAGTGCACTTTGACCGTAGGGGCTATGCAATCTGATGCTATGAGAATGAAGCAAAGATGTCCACACGCACTTTCATGGAGAGAAACCACACCAGTTGAAAGAACCTGGTAGGCCCTACACAGGCCCAGTATATTAAAGGGTCAGACGAAGAGGTTATCACAACCATGACAACTGGCACTATTCTATATGTTCCTGCACATTGTCCTTTGGATGTCATCCAAATTTTAATAGAATTAATCAGTTTCAGCAATGACATTATTTTAAAAGTGGCACCGTGTGTGTCTTTCTATGGTGTGGTGGCCTGAGCACCATACGTATGCTATATAAGTTTTGACAACCGCCTCTAATGATAAGAAATTCAGATATACTGACAAACCCACCATATGCCCGTCAAAATAAGAGGTTGTATATTACAATCGCAACTTCTCTCCATCTTGTTCATCTGTTAGCATGGGCGTCGCTAGGATTTTTCAAGGGGGGGTTGATTATCATAGCACTTTAGGCGAGGGTCCAGGGGCCGCCTAGGCCCCGGAAGCTCCGGGGTCCTAGATCGCCGGAGATGCGTTCTAAGCGTTTTCCCGGAATTAAATCTGAACATAATGTATGCAGATTTAGGGTTATATTATAGAGGTTTTTTGACCTTAGATGGCATGAGATGCATTCTGAGCGATTTCCAACAATTAAACTAACACATCATTTGTCAAATATCAGTATTATATTTTATTCTCTTTAGACTTTCATCTTGAAAACACAATAATAATGCTTTGGGCCGATATACCTCGTAGGCTAACCCAGCGTCGCCGGAACGTAATTGAAAGTGCGGGCCCCACTATCACAGCCCAACAGGCGGGGGTCCCGGGGCCGCCTAGGCCCCGGAAGCTCCGAGGTCCTAGATTGCCGGAGATGCGTTCTGAACGTTTTCCCGGAAATAAAACTGATCATACTGCATGCAAATTTATGATTCTATTTACACGATTTTTCGCACTTATAAGCATGCATCGATATTGAAAACATCGCACCTCATGCCTGCATCCATTTGACGTTCTAGTTATATTTAAAACATACAAAACGATGACTTTTAGTTCTTGGGAGGGAAACCAATATGCCGACCTATACGATTCATTCACGCAAAGATAAAACAAGAAAATCTTCACAGACCAACAGGCGAGGGTTTACGGGCCGCTTAGGCCCCGGAAGCTCCGAAGTTCCAGATCTCCAGAGATGTGTTCTAAGCGTTTTCCCAGAAATAAATTCGAACATAATATATGCCGATTTATGGTTCTATTTTCACGTATGTTTCGCATTTATAAGCACTCATCGATATTGAAAAAAAAATCATACTTCATGCCCGGGAATCCATTTGACTTTCTAGTTATATTTAACACATTAAAAAAAACACATAAAAAGGTGATGAACTCATGGAACATTAGAACCAATATGAGAGCCGTTCATTTACACAAAGCTAAAATGAGCGATTCACACAACCTGACAGGCGAGGGTCCAGGGGCCGACTAGGCCCCTGAAGCTCCGGGGTCTCCGGTTGCCGGAGATGCGTTTTCTCGGAAACAAATCTGAACACAATGTACATAGATTTATGGTTCTATTTTCACATTTGTTTCGCAAAAACCCGCATCGATATTGAAGAATATGCCGGACTCCATTTGACTTCCTGGTTTGACACAAACATAACAGGCCTATAACACACCACTGCACGTCCTGGCACTCTATCTGTAATTTTTATGTTGGGACATGGTCAGTTAGGGATGCTGAAAAGTGGGGGGCCCAAAGATATTCGCCCCCCCCCCCCTTCCCACTAAATCAAAAGTGGGCGGCATTTTTTATTTCTCTCTTTTCCCTTTTGCTTTTTTTGTTTTGTTTTTATTTCCGTTTTCTCTGTTTTTGTTTTGTTTTGTTTTGTTTCTTTGCTTTTTCTTCTGTTTTTTTTTGGCGCGTCCAAGGGGGGGTCGTTCGCACCTGACGACCCCCCCCTAGCGACGCCCCTGGTTAGCTTTTGTTAGTTGCGATATCTCCATTTCCAGGTGATAAGATGTTATGGTGAATGGTAATGGGTTGCCTAGAGGTTCCGCAAACTTGATTTGACAGTGTTCAAGGAGAACCACACTCTAATTAAAATTAAATCCTATCTGCTCCCTCATTTGGATATGTACATAGCTTGAGGAGCATTGATGAGATATTAATTTATCAAGACTGGGAGAACCAAATCTGCATAACCTAAAAATAAAAACACAAAAATATGGTATTTTGAATGGGTTACCATGAAATAAATTACATCACACCCCTGGTTCAGGGATTGGTAACACACTTTGAGTGTACCTTATCAATGGGACAAAGAGGAACCCTATTCATTTTGAGGTGAAAGGTCCAGGTGGCTGTGTCCGAAAATCAGTACATCATTAAAACTTGTTATGTTTACAGATGTTGATTGCTATGACGTAGGAGCCTAATGATTTTTACTCCTGATCTATTATTACAGTGGCATACGTACTTCACATTTTATTTATTACATATTGCAAAATAATGTAATGATATTAGGAATGACCCACAGATTCAGATTTCAAATGTAAACTATATGACACTGAGCATGATTCAGTTTCTTCCAGATAATGTACAAAAATTGACCTTGACAAGTCGTGTGTGCATGCCAATTTGAAAGTAATAATAGTAGATATGGTTCTTCATTTTGGTTTCACCTGTGTATCAGAATTTGGTACATTTAACACATGACAGTGTGACTAATGTCACAGGACCTACGAAGTAGGAATTAAGAGGTTTATAGGTCACCTAAGTAGGTCAAATTTTCATCAAAAGTAGGTCAGAACTTGCTGGTAACAGTCCCCTAATGCACGTTCATGCCAAAAATCAAGGTTCTAATGTCAACGGTTCTCCTTATTTTGCCGGAGAAAGGATTCGGATGGACTAACTCACTGACTCACTCATTACCGGACAATTTGCAAATGAGAGCCTACTTCGTAGGAATAGAACCAAAAGAACCAAGAAGAACCAAGATTTCGAAGAGTTCAGGGATGTGTATTGTGTACCTCGAACATTGATATTCAATTCGCTGTGTGCTGTCTGCGATTTCTTGAATTCCTGGAAATACAGTGGTACAAACGTTTGGTTATACTTCACCCATGGGAAATTAAAAGCCTATTCATTCTGAGGTGAATCGGTGACGGCAAATGTTACATTTAACATCTAGAGTATTGGAGGAGGGAAAGCATTCAGAAAGTGTTGTTTCACCACTTTTAAGTGTTGGATGCAACAGCTTAAAATGTTGCATTTAACATTACGTCAATGGATAAATAAAATGGAGAAGTATTCGATTTAGATTATTCTACGAAGAAAATATTGCTACTGAATTTACAGTGAAGTTAGTATTACCACCGAATGAGGATGTGATATTTTTTTATTTTATCAATTTTATTTTATTCCAGCCCGAAGAGACCCAAAGGAGTGAAATTCATTTATATCAGGCAAATACATGTTTTGTCGATTGAAAGTAAAATGGCCAAATAAAAGATGGTACATCCTTAGAATGACATCTAACCATGACTGACAGAATTACATTTTGGTTAAAAAATTTCGTGGAATTCATCTTGATGAACCGAAAGGTCTGTTAAAAATTTGTTCACTTGAGTGAACTGTTCCACTCAAGTTTGGGTGAAATGAACCTGTTCACTCAGACTTGAGTTACTTTTCACTCAACTTAAGTGGGATCAATTTCCACACCTATGCTTGAGTGAATGTCACTCAAGTTGAGTGCATTTAACTCAAGTTCAGTGGAAAGTAACTCAAGTTGAGTGAAAATCTCACTCAAGTATTGAGTGGGATCAATTTTCACGCTACTTGAGTGAAATTTCACTCAACTTTTTTTAGCGAGTACTGTAGTGCAGATTGGTGAGATATAACTTTAATCAAGTAGGATATATTTTAAGAAGGTTATGAAACTTATTGATGTTATACAAATTGTTTTGTATACGCCACCTTGCAGATCAGCGAAGACTATTATTCACTGTTTACAGTCATGACAGGGTAGGCCTAATGTTTTTGCGACTGCATTTCCCCTTCAGGCATTTTTGCCTGTGGATATTTCCGCCTTCCCATATATTTTCGTACTATGACTGTACAAATCTGTAAATATTGACAACAATTTGGAGATTTTTTTTCTTGTTTTCAATTAGCTTTTTAGGCATTATTAAAAATGTTGTAACAAAGTTAAAAGAAAAAAAAACTAATTTAATTATCATATTTCTATTTGTATTACTTCAAATTAATGACTGAGAATATTTCTTGGTTTAAAATGAAGACAAAATAGACATTGTTGGATATTTTGTGGCAAATATATTAATATTCAGTTTCTAAAATGTAATCCCCAATTTAAATAATTATTTGAATCAGCACATTTATTGCTTAATTTTTTTTTTGGTCAAACTTTTATTCTGTATTCCTGTTACACTTAACAACCCCAAAGTCCAGGATCCCTGGGGAGTGGGGCTTATTAAAGTAATTTCTATGTAAAAGCCATTGTTTACTTATTTTCATCCCGAGTTAGACTGCTGTTCGAGTAGAATCAATCAGTGCTTGACGCAAGGAAATTCATTGCTCACTTTATCTTTGGAACCACTTATTCAAATACCATTGAACCATCCTTGCATCTTTATTGACTTATTATAGAAATTAAGAATAAAGAAAGCTCCAATTTCTTTTTGTTAATATTCCAACTTTGTTACACGTTACATTTGTATGAAGTCATAGGAAGCCGAAGGGAAATATCCGCTTCGAGATTCTGTTTTCGGCGGAGCTAAACGTGGAATGAATTACGTTGTTACATGACTGAGGTACTTGTGTAAATGTTATTAGCCCTTGGAACAAACCAACACACAATTTATCACTAGAAATGCAACAAAAAGCGAACACTTGCGTGTGGCGGAACGTAACGAATTCAAGGGCCGTAACTCATGAACGTTTCTTTGTAGTCATGGTTGTGCGAAGTGCCCGGATGTGCTTCGGTGACAACAACAACGCTTTTGCTCTTCCTACGTTTAAGATTTCTTTAAATAAGCCCGATCCTAAGGCCGGCTGCGAAGGTCGGCGTTTGAAAATTCGAAAGACCCTTGCAGAAGGAGCAAAAATCACAGGTGTAAACATGAATGCAAGTATTTATTTTCTCGTTTCACCGAGACGAGAAACATGTCAGCCTCCAGTCGATGACGTTTACGTTGACAACGCGTCGAACGACAGGCTCCGCCCACATTGAGGAAAAAGGTGGGATCGTCAGTATGTTTGAATTGTTGTTGTTGTTTTCTGGATTTCTTACCAATAAGCCCGACCTAAGGCCGGCTTCGCCGGCCTATTAGGTCGGCCTATTAACTCTTTTTAAAATAACCTGAAACGTGGGGGAAATGTCCACTGAAGATAAAATGTCTAAGGCCCGGCCACTATATCCCACTTGAGATATTGAATCCAAGTTTGGATATTGAAATGTATTTACCTGTATTTTCATACTAAACGGAAATGGCAAATTTCAGCATCTAAACTACAAAAGCAAGATAGAACCGGGAACCTACTTCACAAAACTGCCAATGCAATTGTTTAATTTTGCTGACTTTGGTTCGCCTAACAGACTGAAGTTATTCTCTGTGATATTGAAACTTGTGTTCTTGTAGTAGTATACTTCCCCTCACTCGCCACTGTATGTCGTCGTTATACTAACAGAATAACTAGCAAAATATGCCAGCTTAAAAATATGAAAGTATTAAAAATATATCCATAGCGGGATGCCATAATTTGAAAATCCCTGGGCTGGCCTGGTCAAGGTGACCCCTATCACCAGTGACATTCATTTCACCGTCGCTTTTTGCATCATATTTCAGAAGTACACAGTGATGACCGAAGATAAAGGTATCACAAGAGATCGGCCTCTTTAATTAGATTACTATTTCCGAAAAATGACAAAGTAGATCATACCGCAGTAGCAAAGCCATCTTCCCTGTGCGTTGTTGTTGTTGTCTTCTCTCAAACTTAGAGGGTTTGATTGGAAACTTACAAGTGTGTGCGGAAACGAAATGACAGTTTTGGCCTAATTGAACATTTTCGTTCTACAACCATGAAATAAGAATTGTTAATATTTCCAACTAAATTTATTGTCCGGTTAAATTAAATAGATGAATGTTGTCTTCCTCACAGCATAGCATTCCTTTTCGGCATAGTTTTTCGTTTCCGTTACCGGTAAGTTTTGTGCTTTTACATCACCTTTCTCGAATTTCGCGAGAAATCGCGAGACCAAAATAAACGTGTGGTCGAAAAACGCGCCAGACACGAAATATTTTCCGCTTTGAATCAAGAATATTTCGCCTTTATCAGAAACAAACAGGGATAAATTAGGTAAAACAAAGTATATCTCAGCACGACGTGCAGCTACAACGTCTTTTGAAGGCGTATTTTATACTTATACTAGCCCACTGCAACACGAAAATCTTCATAGCGAAATTATCTCACTCAACTTTACAACAACAACAACAACTCGGCATAGCCAAGTTAGGAACAAGGTCGCTCCATAAGATAGAGTCATTGATCAACCGACTCTTCTTGTTTGTGGGCCCTGGTTGTGGAGGAGGGAGTTGGAAGAACTCGCCTGAACGTGTTTTCCACTCTGCACATCCTCCTTGATAATTTCTTTGTAAATTGACTTGTTCGATGAGAATAATCCATTTTTTGTCAGAGATAGAGCGCTTTTATTTCACTCTATAACTAACTGTAGGGCGCCTGTAACTGTAATATGGTGGCGTCCTATGACCACTCTTTACGAAGTGAACACATTCCAAATTAACACATCAAATCATGAATTATTTCCGTGGAACACCTTATTTCACCGAACATATATATAGTGCAAATTCCTGAAGTAAAATGGTGTTGAGGAGAAGTCTCCTTTAAGAAAGGGATGATTGATTGTGCCACCAGCAATGTTTAAGCTGAGCAGTACTGCATTCTATTTAATACATCTTAAAGGGTCATTAAGCAATAAGGGATTAACTGGTGAATAGTCACGTGCATCTGATATAAATTGGTGAAGGGGAGTCTCCTTGACATTGATGTACATACAAAGAGTCAAGTACTCGTGTTAGTCTGATATGAATACAAAATTTCATTTTTGCAGAAAAAGGTGACTTGTGAAAGCTTGTGTCAATGAATATATTTAATTCACATGTAAAATGTACCAAATCTCCAATAGCGGATTTACTATAACATGTTCACATCAAATACATACTGGAAACTTGGTACTCTTTCACCCAAGCAATACAAGAATGCAAGAGCGGAAACGAGAACTTTAGTATGACACTGCGCTAATAGGTGCACTGAAGTCCACATGGGCAAATGAAAGCACATGTCTGGGTGAAGTTTTAAATATAGATACACAGGTTCTGTACCACCAGGTTTTGGTGTTGCCTTAAATAGAGTACATAGTAACATAAGAATAGGACAGGCAAAGGATCTGTAGAAGGCTGAATCAACTAAAGACACTAATAATTCAAGTCTGGAGATCTCCATTCAATCAAGGCAATATGCATCTTGGCTACTTTTCCTAGAAAATTCTTTTGTATCCCTAATCACATGAGATGTGATGTAAAATGATTGTTCTTCATAGAAGGCTGAGCTGTAAGACTGAATAAATGTGATAAGACTTCTGTCACACACTAAAGTGATATTGGCTATGGAGAATATGTAATAATATTAATATTAACACATATTGAAGAATTGGCACTTAAATTTTTGCCCTGCCTGTAAATTTTGTGGTAACATTATATTACAAAATTCCATGACTGAGGTTTAAATGTAGTATGCAACGTCTTGTTTGTCTGTTCAAATCTAAATACGGTAAAAACACTTCTACTGAACATGCTAAACTTGTATTTTGTATGTTACTCTATGGGAAATTGATGTCTGACAATGTGGATTATGTCCATTCTTGAACATGTTTGATCAAATTCTCTTTATTATATTTCTCCAGGTTGACTACTTGGTTCTGAAGCTTGCATATAAAATTTTGCCACCACAATGCCCATAGACCAGATAACATACTCTGAAAAATACTGTGATGACAAGTTCGAGTACAGGTGAAGTATTGACTAACAGAATAATATTTTACCTTCTTAATTCATCTGAAAGCAACTCGCACAACGACTGAGGACCTTTAACACTTCACACACCAGCTGGAGACTTCTCACACTAAATGACCTCTCACACGCCATCTCCGGACCATTCACAGGTCCACTGAAGAACATTTACAGGCCACTTATAACATTTCACATACTTTCTGGCAACATTTCATGCACACGAAATAAAAGACTTTCACACACCAACCAGGGATATCTCACACACCAACTGGGGTCCTTTCAAGTACACCCACTGGGGACTTCTCACACACCAAAGACTGAGAACCATCTACATCGACCAACTGAGGACCTTTCACACACACCAAATGAGGACTTTTCAAACACCAATGGAGGACCTTTCCCACACACCAACTTGAGACCTCACACACACACCAACTGGGGACCTTTCAAATACATCAACTGGATACCATTGATTCACATGCCAACTGGGTGCCTTTCACATACCAACTGAGGACCTTTCACACACCAACTGGACCTTTCACACCACTAATATCTTTCACACACACACCAACCAAGGACCTTCAAAATACACCAACCAGGGACTTTTCACACACACCAACTGAGGACCTTTCACACACCTGAGGACCTCCCATACACACCGAGGTCCTTTTGATGTATTTGACACACACCAGCTGGGGAACTTTCACACACACTAACTGAGGACCTTTCACACACACCAACTGAGGACCTTTCACACACCAACTGGGGACCTTTCACACTCCCACCAACCGAGAACATTTCACACACACTAACACAATACATTTCACACACCAACTGTGGACCTTTCACACACCAACTGGGAACCTTTCACACACCAATTGGGGACCTTTCACACAAACCAACTAAGGACCTTTCACACACCAACTGGGGACCTTCTACACACCAACTGGGGAACATTCAGACACCAATTGGGGACCTTCCATGCACACTAACTGAGGACCTTTCAGACACCAACTGTGGATCTTTCACACACCAACTGCGAACCTTTCACACACCAACTGAGAACCGTTCACACACCAACTGAGAACCTTTCACACACCAACTGTGGACCTTTCACAAACCAACTGAAGACCTTTCACACACCAACTGAGAACCTTTCAAACACCAACTGAGGACCTTTCAACTCACAAACTGGATGCATTTCACACACCAACGGAGGACATTTCACACACCAACTGGGGACCTTTCACACAAACCAACTGAACACCTTTCACACAAACCAACTAAGGACCTTTCACACACCAACTGGGGACCTTTCACACAAACCAACTGGAGACCTTTCACACGAACCAACTAAGGACATTTCACACACCAACTGGGGACCTCTCACAAACCAACTGGGGACCTTTCACACACCAACTGGGACATTTCACACAAACCAACTGAGGACCTTTCAATTCACAAACTGGATGCATTTCACACACCAATTGAGGACATTTCACACACCAATTGGGGACCTTTCACCCAAACCAACTGGACACCTTTCACACAAACCAACTAAGGACCTTTCACACACCAACTGGGGACCTTTCACACAAACCAACTGGGGACCTTTCACACAAACCAACTAAGGACATTTCACAAACCAACTGGGGACCTCTCACACAAACCAACTGGGGACCGTTCACACACCAACTGGGACATTTCACACAAACCAACTGGGGACCTTTCAAGGACATTTCACACACCAACTGGGGACCTTTCACACAAACCAACTAGACACCTTTCACACAAACCAACTAAGGACCTTTCACACACCAACTGGGGACCTTTCACACAAACCAACTGGGGACCTTTCACACAAACCAACTAAGGACATTTCACAAACCAACTGGGGACCTCTCACACACCAACTGGGACATTTCACACAAACCAACTGGGGACCTTTCACACAAACCAGCC